>JAPKID020001221.1:0-15272 GCA_026931265.2 Tropidonophis doriae
GCTTCAATTGTTTTTAAATTTTATATTATTGTAACTGTATGTATGTGTTTTTCCCTTGTGCGCTGCCCCGAGTCCCTTGTGGAGATGGGGCGGGATAGAAATCTAAATAAAAACTAAAAAAAAAACAAAAAAACAACCATGTTAATAATTTAGCAACTGCACTGGTTCATTTAACAACTGCAGCAAAAAAGTCATAAAATGGGGCAAAACTCACTTAACAAAGTTCTCACTTATCAACATAAATTTTGGGCTCAATTGTGGTCGTAAATTGAGGACTACATGTAATTAAAGGAAGATTGCAGTGGATAGTCTGAGTTTCTCTTGGGAATCTAAACTATAATATGTATATTTCTTTGGAAAAAGTCTGATGGGAATATAAAATAAACTATTTATTGTTGCCCATTGACATGCTTTTCATTCATTCAGTCCCATTTTGCTTTCACAAGTGATTAAGCTATAAATGAAGTAAAACCCAATGTGTAGAATTTTCTATCCAAGAAATAAATGAAAACAGCAAAAAATACTTTGTGTTGAAAGCATTGTTTTAAACATCTGCTTATAAACTGATGTTCTGCTTTGGAAAATAAGCCAATTGGGACTTTTATTTGCTTAAGAAATTTGAATGTAGTCCACCAGGCAGAGTGACCCTCTGTGGCTTTGTGCATTAAATATAACCACACAGGGTTAGAATTATGCACAAATAGTTGTTAAATATTCTTCTCTTGTCTTTTCTGTACAACATTTGTTGCAGTTTGAAAATCACAACATATTCTTCTTTGTTCTTTTTATTTCCTTGTGGGGGATATGTGTATGTTCTTAAATATGAAGGAACTTAATGTCCGCAAAGTGACTTTATCGACTGATAAAGATAAGTATGGAATCCGTTTGAGAGCAGAACCTGATCATATGGTGCTTGGGAAGCGACTTAAAGGTGCCTTTAAATCTGCAATGGCTGCTATCAAAGAATTGCCAAGTGAGCTGTTGGAAGAATTTCAGAAGACAGGTTGGTGATCATTCAGCATTGTTATAAAACTGTAGTAGTCTTGAATTGCAAACCAACCCATTTAGCTTCTAGAATATATTATAACCGCCTAATAGATTGGGGGTATTTAAAAGCTGCAGTATTCCTTTCCATGTAAGAACTTAGCTGCTCTCCTTGGAGTGGTACACTTGTAAAGCCCCTGTCATTTGTATTTTATGTTACAAGGAATGTGTTTGTAACCCATCCAAAGTCATTCTGGAGTCAGTCAGCCTCCATAAGTCTTAAATAAATAAGTATCAAATATTTATATATTAGAAATGTATTGGAAAATAATTGCAAACAGGGAAACAGTTAAAGTAATCATTGAAACCTAAAAAATGTCAGGGGATTATTTAAATTGACAGAGTAGAATTTATTTTTTGTATTGTTTTTTGTATTTTTATAAGAATATTTTACAACTTTATTTTATAGGCCGTACACTTTCAGGGCTTGACATAGTTAATTAAGCTCAATTCCTTTTAACTACATATCCTGTCCCTTCTAGTACTTTATAGTTTTTCATTTCCATTATTTATAGTTTCCTTTCTTCTATTTCCATGAATTTTATCAAGGAAAATAATATTTTACAGTTAAAAACTTGTAATATTTTGCTTTAAACTAAAAAATGAAGTGCTAGGGATAGCATTTATTAAACATTATAGCTTTTTTGGTCTTGCCTTATACACTGAATTCTAATTTTCAGTTCAAGTTAACATTATCACCTTCAAAGGTAGCATGTAGAGACAACATTTTCTCTTGTCTCTCTGGATGTTGAGGTTCATTATCTAAGCTTAAGAATATTATGGAGGATGCCTACCTTCCGAGACCCTATTGGCCTTTCTTTTTGTCTATAAAACATAATAAATATAGCAGGAATTGTTTAATGTAAGGCCTCAGTCTGGAAAGGCTATGCAAATGTATATTTTAGCATCCAGGATACCAAAAACCATAGGATCTTTTTCTTGGATCTCAAGGTCTCAGGACCTTGGAAGTCTTCTAGTCCAACTCCCTGCTCAAACAGGAAACTCTATGCCATTTCAGACAAACAGTTGTCCAACCTCTTCTTAAAAACCTCCAATGTTGGAGCACCCACAATTTCTGGCAGCTGATTGTTCCTCTATTTGTTCTAATTGTCAGGAAATTTCTTTGTTATTTCCTTCTTTAGTTTCCACCCTTGCTTCTTGTCCTACCTTTGGATGCTTTGGTGCACAGGTTGACCCCCTCTTCCCTGTGGTAGCTCCTTAGATAATGGAATACCGCTATCATGCCTTGTTTTCATTAAACTAGATATACCCAGTTCCTGCAACCATTCTTACAACAAGCATAAACCTACTGTTATGGATTTTAACATTAATGTTATTAATTTTCCAGTACAGGCGGTCCTTGATACTTAGAACTTGAATCGGAAATTCTAACTGTCCAACCTCCTCTGTGGACATATGACTGGACTTCAAATGCTCTGCAATATGGCCTCATTTATAGCTCTTGCAATATCATATGACCACATTGTAAATTGTGCCAACTGGCACTTACTTGTGGTTTTTGGCAGAATTGTTCCCATAGTTTGCTTAATGACTGCAGTATTCACTTTACAACCTCCTTGTTCACTTTATGACTGCTACGATTTTACATCTGTCTCTTTTGCTTAACAACCACTGCAATAAAGCCAAGTTGGCCAGGCCCTTGATTGATCCATTTTACAACAGTCACGACATAAACCATAACCGGCAGCCTCCATTAGCATCATCATATCTCAAGGACTACCTGTTTCCTGAACGATACCTGTCTAATGCTAAATAAACCAAAGTATTTGGATGGAAAAAGTGAACAATTTATTAAAGGGATAAATACAAAGTCATATTGATACATACGTTTATCTTTCAAATGAAAGAGAAAATAATTAAAGATTATTTAATAATTGATCATGTTTTAACATACAATACAGAATTCTCCTGTTTAAATAAATTAGGCACAATTGTTGTAGAAGGGCATGAATTGCATGAGGAAGATCTCCGTCTGATGTACACCTTTGACCAGACTGGAGGAGGATATGGTCAGTTTGAAGCACATTCTGATTCTCAGGTATTGAATATAAAAAATGGTTTTTGTGAAAATCATTTTGTTAACTCTACTTCTTGCAAATTATTGTATCTTGCATTACAGCATGAAAGTCATTTTTGAATAGTTGACTTAAGATAACAGCAAGAAAAAGGTTTGCACTGTTTAAAGTTAATGAACTACTTAAAACAGGGAAGCAGGCAACTTTCCTACCATGTAGTATGGGTTTTTAATTTTATTTATTTTTTAGAAAATGTCTAAAATTTATGTAGCTGCTTACCTGTTCACAGGTGAGTAGGTGGCTATATAAAACTCCAGGCGGCTTACAAACAATAAAAACATAGTGGACAAAAGGTTTAAAAAAATAAGGCCCCCTTCACCATCAAAAGATGAGAGTTATTTTTATAGCAATTGCAGGATCATAACAATGAGGCTCATTCCCTATGTAATTCTAGGGTGGAGAGAAAGAGTAATGACTAAAATAAGGAAAAAGTGTTTCATTTTTTTTCTTATATTAACAGTATGATGGGAAGGGTGAGAAGTTCCTTTTTCTCTAGGAAGCAGTCTGTACAGATAAGTGTCCTAGTCCAAAACCATGAGGCATGCGAGCTCTATAGTTTTATTAGTCCTATACTATTACAGCCCATGTAGTAAAAAGAGATGCCTATGAGGCAAGTGTGATCTGTGCTGGTCCATCAGATAAAACAGGTGCTACTAGTGTGGTATAATCATGTCAAAATAATGAAATTAAAAGCACAAATGGTTATTCTTTTAAATTTTATCTTCTATGTAAATAAACATGTAACTATGAGTTTGTTCAAAACAGGTAATCTCCAAAAGCACTACACCAATTGTTTCCAAATTTTCACACATTCCTTTCAAACACGGCACCAATGATATATATCGATTGTGTAGATGTCACATCTGTGCCAGATACACACATTGGAAATGTAAAAAATGTAGGTAGATGGATACAGAGACAGCAGTGAGCCACAGGATGACATAATGCAAAATGTCATAATACTTACTGTATTTCAAGCAGAAATACAGTAGGTAGGTCGGTCGGTCGGCAGCTATAGGGATAGAGGGAGGGAGAAATGCAGTAGATAGGTAGACAGGTAGGTAGAGGGATAGAGAGAGAGGGATAAATACAGTAGGTTGATAGGTAGGTGGGTGGGTAGGTAGGTAGGTAGGTAGAGGGATAGAGAGAGGGATAAATACTGTAGGTAGGTAGGTAGGAAGGTAGGTAGGTAGGAAGGTAGGTAGAAGGATAGAGAGGGAAAATACAGTAAGTTGGTAGGTTAGTAGGTAGGTAGAGGGATAGAGAGAGGGAGAAATACAGTAGGTAGATAGGTAAGTAGGTAGAGAGAGATAGAGAGGGAGAAATACAGTAGGTAGGTAGGTACGTAAAGGAATAGAGAGGGGGGAAACTCCACCTTCGGGTTGTGTCCCTCCTGACTAGGCCACAGCAACGTGTGGCCAGGAATGGCTAGTTTTAAATAAAATAAGAACTTTTATTTTATTAAAAAAAACACAAGTCATCATTCCAACTTTTAAAAGTGAAATATAAAGCATCTTGAAAAAAAGCAAATATAGCTTGATTTCAAAGAGATATCAAATGGGCTTCCTTGATGGGCACTCAGTGAATATAATCCCATAAATGAATTCTCTGCCTTAAAGAATCAGCATAATTTCATTTGGCAGAGGTACCAGAAAATTATTTTCTAAGAGTACATTATAAAAGTATGCATTTGGGTCAGGGAGAGAGGGGCACATTTTTAAGGATTTGCCTTTGATTACGTGTTGGCCACTCCAAAATATAAGTAGAAAAATGTTTTAGATACTTTGTTTTTGACACTACCATCATTTTCGGGAACGCAGTGGAAACTGCTGTAATTAATGAAACACTGCCATAATTCTTTTAACTAGCCCAAACTTGTTATATAGCTATATTTTAAACCAAAAGAGGAGTCTTTGAAATTTTAGAAACATTTCAAAGATACTACAAGATACTGAACACGAGTCTAATTAGATGTATGCAAAGCTAGCCATTTTCCTTGGGACTGTATCCACCCAGGCATTTTCCAAAAGTGAAAGCTGGAGTTGTAGGCCTTTTAAAAAGCAATGAGGAATAAATAGTGAACAAGTAACTATGAATTATAATTAGCTATAATTTATTAAAACTCAATTCTTTTCAAGGTGTAATTGTTAAGGTTTGTTCGATATATTTTTTTCTGTTTTATCACCAGGTTTTAGTTCTCCTAGATGTTACTCCTGATCAGTCTATGGTTGATGAAGGTGTTGCACGGGAAGTAATAAATCGCATTCAAAAACTTCGAAAGAAGGTAAGTAAATCTGGGGATGATAACAAATAAAGAATTTTCTCCTAAAAATGTCTCTGGGGTCATATTTCTTGATTAATTTCTCTGCCGTAAGAAACAAATTCCAATCATTTTCATGTCATGGCATGAGAGTCTATTTAATGCATAAATGCTGTTCGCAGCTGAAGGTACTATGCACAACTGTATTTGATATTACTTGCATCTGAATGAAAAAGTGAAACTAAATAACTTTTTGTACCTGGCTGACCAACCGCACTCAACATGTAATGCTCAATGGAACTGCATCTACAGGGATGCAGGGAAGTATGCAGTGGGGTAATCCAAGGCTCTGTTGTAGGCCCAGTACTCTTCAACATCTTCATCAATTATTTGGATGAGGGGATAAATGGAGAACTCATCAAATTTGCAGATGACACCAAGCTGGCAGGACCAGCTAAGATAGGCTTATGATACAGAAGGATCTTGACAGACTTGAACATTGAGTGTTATGTAACAGAATGAAATTCAGTGAAAAAAGTAAGGTTCTACATTTAGGCAAGAAAACCAAAATGCACAGGTACTTTGCTCAATAGTAGTAACTGTGAGAGGCATCTTTGAGTCCTAGTGGATAATCACTTAAATATGAGCCAGCAGTGTGCTGCAGCTGCCAAAAAAAGCCAACACAGTCCTAGGCTGCATTAACATTGGGATAGAATCAAGACCACATGAAGTGTTTAATACCACTTTATAATGCCTTGGTAAGACCAACTTGGAATACTGCGTCCAGACCACAATGTAAAAAAGATATTGAGACTAGAAAGAGTGCAGAGAAGAGCAACAAAGATGATTAGGGGACTGAAGGCTAAAGCATAACAGTTGGAATTAGGTACATCCATTTTAATGAAAAAAGGACTTGGGGTGACATAATGGCAATGTTCCAATATCTCAGGGGTTGCCACAAAGAAGAGGGAGTCAAACTATTCTCCAAGGCACCTGAGGGCACGACAAGAAGCAATGGATGGAAACTAATTGAGAGAAGTAACGTAGAACTAAGAAGAAATTTCCTGCAGAACAATTAATCAGTGGAACAACTTGCCTCCAGAGGTTGTGAATGCTCTAACACTGGAAGCTTTTAAGAAGAGATTGGACAACCATTTGTCTGAAATGGTATAGGGTTTTCCAGTCTGAACAGGGGGTGGAATAAAAGACCTCCAACTCTGTTATTCTGTCCCACCCTATCCCTTTCATGTTAAAAATCAGAAAGGTTGATTTAAAGAATATTACCTAAAATAATTTGGGCCAGATAGCCTGCTGTGCTGATTAATATTCTTATGAGCTAGCCAGCCACTATGAAATTAATTGGGAAGTTAAAAGGAGTATTAAGCAAGAAAATGTTTCTTTAAACTTCACAAGCCTGCAATTTGCTTTTCTTACGTGATAATGACCATCCGTTTTGGTTATTGCCTTGTAAAAACATATATAACTGTTGTTAAACCAGCTGTAATTCTGAAAGAAATCAAATCATTGTGCCCATTATAACAATAGAAAGCTGTTGAAGGAGAGAAGTCAATACTTTAAATATCAAAATAGTGTGTTTAAGGGAAATATATTTGTGCTTGATGGGGTTGGAGCACATCATGGAGAACAGATGGCAATGAAAGGAGAGAATAGAACAGAGGAGAAAAATTGAACATGACATAGGTAATTGTGCATGAAGGTGACTTCTCTCATTGTTTTAAGATGACAGCTCTATAAATAAGAGTAACCTCTACACACAAAGTAAGCATAGCACTCGCAAATAACTTTCATTAATTTTGTTAGTACTTGAATCTGAACTTTGTGTACTAACCATAAATTCATGAAATGGTCTTTCCCATGAAGGCCAATGATACATGGCAAAACATTTATTTTCATTTTACCTAGCAAAGGACGAGTGAGTTATGTGCATGGGGGATTAGAAAGAAAATGTGAAAATTTAGGCATTTAGATACTTAGTTTTCTTTGTAAATTATACCAATAGGCACAGTTTTGTTGCTTTTTAGTACTTTTAATACATTAATTCCTTCTGTTAATACTGACAGAGAATTTATTACAAAAAATTGGCCATAAGGTAATATTTGACTAATGTTGCTAATTTTATTTCAGCGCAATCTGGTTCCTACAGATGAGATTACAGTATATTATCAGGCATCTCCAGAAGGTGATTATCTTGATACTGTTATTAAGGAACATACAGATTTTATTTTTGCCACAATAAAAGCTGCTTTGAAGCCATATCCAGTAACTCCCTTGGAGGAAGTGCTTATTCAAGAAAAAACTCAGGTAAATACAAATATACCCTTTACAGAATATTCGCCTTCACTGTGATCTAAATGTTGCACTACTCATATTTAATGTTTGTTGGACTAGACCAGTGATGGTGAACCTTTTTTGGCTCGCGTACCAAAAGCGGAGGGAGCACACATAATGCTAGGTGCGCGACCCCCTGCTTTTGGCACACTTTTTTTGCCCTCCCCAGGCTTTCTAGGAGCCTGAGGAGGGTGAAAACAGCCTCCTCCCCACCTCCAGAGGCTTCAGGAGCTTCCCTGAAACCTTCAGAGGGCGAAAAACAGCCTCAAAAGAAGGCCTAAATCAGCTGGCCAGCACACACATGTGCGCTGGAGCTGACAGGGCAATACCTCGCGTGCCCTAAGAAATGGTTCCCCTTGCCGCCTGTGGCACCAGTGCCATAGGTTTGCCATCACGGGACTAGACTATCTGTATACTGTAGCAAGTTTTAAATTCAAAAAGTCAATCTGAATTCTTTCAAAACTAAGTTAGCTACAGCTGTAGAAACTAGCTTTAAAAGAATATGAGACCTATACAATAACTAATAATATTTGCAATGTAAAGATTGCATGTTTAATCAAGTATATTCCCATGTAAATTTTAACCTTGATATGTTGATCTTATTCTATATGAATTCAGATTTTTCTGAATGTCTTCATTTTAGTATATTTGGTGGTGTTATGTTGTATGTGCATTAAATTTGCAAGGTGTTCTTGCAATAATATGGGGCGCAGTGGCTCAGTGGCTAAGGCGCTGAGCTTGTCGATCAGAAAGATCAGTGGTTCGAATCCCTAGCGATGCATAACAGAATGAGCTCCCATTACTTGTCCCAGCTTCTGCCAACCTAGCAGTTTGAAAGCACATAAAAATGCAAGTAGAAAAATTGGGACCACTTTGGTGGGAAAGTAACGGTGTTCCGTGCACCTTCAGCATTTAGTCATGCTGGCCAAATGACCATGGAGACGTCTTTGGACAGTGCTGGCTCTTCGGCTTTGAAACGGAAATGAGCACTGCCCCCTAGAGTCAGGAACGACTAGCACATATGTGCGAGGGGAACCTTTACCTTTTACATGCAATAATTCTCATGACAAATTTAGATTCATATCAATCTAAACAATTGTTTGAAGATATATTACACAATCATCAAAAGATAAATAATTCAATAATTGTTCCTTCCTAAAACTGGTTTTAAACAGTTTGCACATTTTTGAATGAGTCTACCAGGCAATTGGCTGACTTTTAAAATAGTATTTGACAATTATTAAGTTGTTGTTGATATGCTTTTATGTCCAGTTCCAGAATAACTTGAAGAACCAGATTATGGAAAGTGAATATGTAGTTAAAAGGAGAAGAAATTGAAAGTTGTTGATATATCTTTTCATGGATATGAATAGGATTATAAAGCTATTATGTATATAGTTTAAGACCAAACAGCAGACAAATTTAAAAAATGTGCAACCTACAAATAAGCTAGACACTAAATTACATTTAAGTGGGAACCAGACTGCTTCTAATGATAGATATTTTAGGGCTGTCTATGAATAAGATTTATATTCATTTTATAGGGAATATTAATTAATGTTTGGTATAGTAATACATTCTATATTAATTTAATAGTTTAGATAGAGATAGTTGACCTAAATGAGATAAACTTCGGTCAAACGTTAACTTTAATAACTTGATTATTATCAGATTATTACTATTATTATTAAATTTATCTGCTGCCCATCTTGCAGTTTGAAACAGCTCAGTGCTTTGATAAACTTTTACTTTATCATCCTTTGTGTCATCCTTTACTTTGTGTCATCCTCTGCCCCCCACCCCACCTGGGGAGGGGCTAGTTTTTTTACTGGGATATTGTAAGACAAGTATTTGCTGACTGGTAACCTTCCACTTAGTCATTAACATTCATTTTTGTTAACATTAACATTAGTTTTTGCCAGTAGGCATTAAAACAATTAGCAAATAATAATAAGAGTAAATAATAAGGAGCTGTGTTAACATCATCTTAGTGTTTCATTTAATATACTATTACTTGTGTTTTCTTTCCTAAAGCCACTATTTGCCATATTGTTTGTCAGCTTTCGGGTAGCTGATGCTTGAAATTGCCCGTTGGGGCTTATAATGGCATATATAAAGGGCTAGAAAGAAATTGCCTTAGTTATGCCTTAGTTAATTGAACCATAATTTTACTCTTGTCTGCATTCACACAACACTCTGAACGCTATCAAACCACACCAAGTAGACTTGATAGCACCCTGAATGACAGGCAACTACATTTTAGCCTGTACACTGATAGTGTGCATTTGCATTTGTAATTTCAAGTCTTACAGTAACCAACTCGTAAAAGTCTGACAGAGGCTAGTGAGATTTGAGTATAATAATTAAAATAAAATAGCTAGGGCCATATCAGAGAAAAAAGGAAGCCAAACATTTCCATAAGATAATAGTTCAGTGTTGGCAAACCTTTTTGGCAAACCTTTTTGGCAAAGTGTCGAAACGGGAGTGTGTGTGAGCGCCATAAAACAGAAGAGCCGTTTCCTGGCCACGCAGGTATGCACTGGGAAGCCGAGCTTCCAGTTTCTGGTGTGCATGCACACATGAAGCCTAGCTGGCCAGCAATCACATGTGCGCTGGGGAGCTGCTCTTGGGTTCCGGTGCTCCCATGCATGCAAAAACCAGCTGGCCAGCACGCATGTTACACCAGAAGGGCAACGGGCAATAGCTGACGTGCCCAGAGGGACGGGTGCCATAGATTTGCCATTACTGTAATAGTGGATTCCCAAACATCTTTGCCTAATCCTGAACAAAGAGCCTTTGTTGTTAAATCTATCCTCTAATCTACATGTATAGGCATTCCTTCTCCATTTTTTTCCACTGAAAGTGCACTTGATATTTGCACTGTATTTCTAGTTCGAATGCTGGTTTAGAAGGTGCAAATTATGTGTTTTTAATATGCCAGATACTATTTCTAGTGAAGTACTCTGCCCTGTTATTTTTATGCCACTGTGGTTCCTGGTAGTATTTTTAAATTGTAACAGTTTCGAGAGAAAAAGTGTGCGTAGGTCTTGTCTTAGAAGAATAATTTAAAAAATGTAACTGCTGTTTGTTTAGCTGAAGGGATCAGAACTGGAAATTACAATAGCCAAAGGAGCTATTCATCACTGTACTGAGCCAGCATGTGCTTATGTCACTCTGAACATCTGCATTCATGGTAAAGAACAAGGTACGTCTGTATTAATCTACTTTTTAATTTGTCATTCTCTCCTTTTAACCGCTGTTGCAAAACATGACAGAGGTTCTGCTGGGGTAGCTAGAACCATTTGTACTACTTGTAAAATTGCTAACTAAAAATGGATGAAGCTAGTAGTTAAATGTGATGGTGAAATACATGGCATATAGTCTTTGTTAGCACCAAATTGATTTTGGAGAATCTTTGAAGAATGATAAGATTTAGGATTTGCCTGGGAGATCATTAAGAAATCCAAGCTCTACAATACACTGGGAACTTAAAAAAATGAAACTTCTTGGAAGAAGGCAATGACAAACTACTTCTAGGCTATTAGAAAAAAATCTATGTGGTTATATTCAAGAAGTAACCAGACACAGAACTGCATTATCTGAGAACCTGTTGGAGAAATATGCAGTGGGTCTGTGTAACAGACGGGTGTCAAACTTGATCGCGTCACATGACATTTTTGCCTTTGCAGAGACAGGGTGGGTGTGGCCTGTGCCTGACACATCTGGTCTGCAGGCCACCAGTTTAATACCCCTGATGTAACAGATGGCTATGAAAATTACATCAGTCTCAATTCCATAATTTTAGGAATTAGCCATACAGTATTTCACCTAGTATGGTTTACTTTAGAACTGACACTGACCTGGCATTGTTCTAACCATTTCTTTGGTTCCTTGAAATGAGGTTTACAGAACTTTGGAGCCTAATCTACACTTGAAGTGTTTAAACTTCTATTTTAGGTTTACAAATGTATCTAAGATTTAAATTATTTGAATCACTGTGGCAGTTTCCTTATAAAATTTTAAAAATGGAGGATTACTTTTTACTTTTACAATTAAGGTAGCTACTTAACTGATTCAGAATAAGAGGAAAGAAATTGTGATGTTTGGTTAATATCGAGGATACATTTCAGTATAAATACAATAAACTTGATAATAGAAGTGTGCATTCTATTCATTTACATCTAGGGTTGAATTGGTAGTTTTATTGTTTCAGAAATACACACATTTAAAGGAAGCTTACTCCCAACTCTTTTACACCTTGCCTTCAGTAATTCAAAGGGCTAATGTTCCTCAAAAAGTATGGAAAATAAATTATTTTCCTGTATCCTGTACTCTGAAATGATGTAAAATAGATCTTCTTCATCCTCATCCTCATCTTCCTCTTCTCCTCCTCTACTCTTACTCCTCCTCTTCCTTTCATGTATTTGATGATGATCCTCTCTTCAAGGACAAATATTTGTTCAATTTTTCCATCTAAGATTTATTTTCTAGCCCCCTCAGCAAACTTATTCTAGTTTACCTGACTCATTTTAAAAGTATGATGCCCTAAACCAGGGGTTCCCAAACTTGGCAACTTGAAGCATAGCTGGCTGGAGAATTCTGGGAGTTGAAGTCCACAAGTCTTCAACTTGCCAAGTTTGGGAACTCCTGCCCTAAACAATGCCCCATATTATATAATTTTAGAACGATGGTTAAATGGAATGGAATTTAGGGACTATACTTTTGTTGACACACCCTATTCCCCCCCCCCATTTTTAAAAGCTAGATAGATATTTGTCATGAATTACTATTCCAAGACCATTTTCATGAATGCTATTGTCGGGTGAGGGTACTCCTAAATTTTTGTACTCCTGAGCCTTTGATTTCTTTTCCGCAAATAAAAAAAAATAGGATTTAACTATTTCTCTAATATAGTATAATTGTTTTGAATTTTATATTACCTTTTTTATATTAACTGTCCTACCCAATTTTATGCCATCTGCAAATTTGATTACTATTATTCCAATCAATTTGTTGAAGAGTGTAGGATCAAGACCAAACATTGCAAAGCCCTCCTCAATAACTCCTGCAATCCAGTGAGGAGTCATTGAAGAGCATTCTTTGGCTACAAGTTCCAAGCAGCCAACTAATTCTCATGGCTTCTGCCCACATTAACTTGCTTATTAATCAGAATATGATGAAGTATTACTATAATGCTATAATGGAATCAAAAGACCTCAGAATAACTAAGCAGTTACATTGCTGCATACATACCTATTGTTAACTGATGAAGAAAACAAAATTAGATTATTAGCATTACTAATATATATTGTTCTTTCTAGATGGTATGGTGTTGCTGGAAAATCCGAAGGGAGACAATAAATTAGACTTCACCAATCTTGTTAATACTATTGCATGCATTTTTGGACTTGAAAAAGCCAAAGTAGCAATTTATAGTGGAAAACAAGGTGAGTAGAGTTTCAGAATGATAGATACCCTGCCTAAGTGTGACTTTTTTTAAAAAAAATTGCAAGTAGGTTGTTGTTTCACAACTTGTTTTTTACGAAGTCTGACAAAAAAAATTGTACTCTTTTCAATAGATTTATATGCTTTACAAAACCAATTATGCTACCTGTTTTCGTGATAAATCTGGTACATATTAGATAGAATGCCTTTTAGAGTACCATCTATTTGTTGCTTCTATCCAGAAAGAAGATGACTTTGAATTTAAGGCAGTTCCTCACCACAGAGGAAGATTAAACAGAAAAGCCTATTTTGCCTCTGTTTATATACACTGTGTCCCTCTAAGAGAACTCTTTTTTTTCCTTAAGAGTCAATTCATTTTAAAAGCATATTATTTTACAGTCAATAGAGAAAATAAATTATGAGAGTATTTCAAATTTTGATGACATTGGAATTGCTTATTTATTGCTGTAATTTCACTGGTGACAAATAACATTTTGTGTTGAGCAACTTCATTGATTTAATGTTGGCACTATTTTTTTCTCTTCAAATCAATTGTTTTTCCCAGCAACTGTATCATTACATAGAAAATCGGATTGCCTCTGATGATAGACAAAGCATAAAATGAAAATAGTTCTTAGTTGTCTTGTATAAACATGCCAAAGACTAAGTCTTTCTTTGGCTGCCAGCATTTTTGGATTATCTGATTTTTTTTTTTAAAGCAATATGTCTTGCTCACAATTCTTGCTTAATGCAAACAAAAGTAGGGAACAGGAAACATGACAGTTAATAGACTCTTAAACTTTTATGACTTGTGCCAGTTTACCACAATGGTGTAAACAAATTAAAACAAGAATGGACATGCCCAGTGCGGAAAGGGAAAACCACAACTCATTTTATCAACTTGATATTACTATCCTTGGTTTGCAGGGGAAAAAAACCACATATAAAGATAGTCCTTGTTGTGACTGTAATAGAGCCTTCCCATTACAGTTGCAAGTCATGAAGGTCTTTAAGCAAGTTACCCATGTGATCACCTCATTTAATGACCTCCCGGTTTGCTCTCCCCAATGCAGTGTAAAAAAGGGGTTCCACCCCACTCTAGCTGAAAGGTTGGAAGAACAATCAGGTCTTTAAGGCTTTCCAGAATACCATCAAGATGGGATCTGTTCATATTTTGGAGATGATGGGCTCCTCATTTCAGAGATTAGACAACACCATAGAGAATATGTGCTTCCTGTATATCAACATGGTATATTAGATTGAGGGGGCCTGTAGCATTTCCACTTTTTTGACTCTCACTGGACAGTTCCTTAGATAACCAGGCCCCAGGCTGTGTAGATTTTATAGGTGATCACACCATCTTGAATCACATTTGGAAGTGTATTGGAACCAGCGCAGCTCATGAAGTTAAGGCTAAAGCTTAACTTTAGCAAGCTACAGCTTAACTTTAGCAAGCTAAAGCAGGCTGGTGCTGCATCAGTCTGGATCAGGTTTTGCTTCTAAGTAGTCTTCAGTGGCAGAGCCTCTTGTTGCGGGTGAAGAAGGAGAGTGCAAAAGTTGGCTTGAAATGCAACATTAAGAAAACTAAGATCATGGCATCCGGCCCTCTCTATTCCTGGCAAATAGAGGGGGAAGAAATGGAGGTAGTAACAGAATTTATTTTCCTGGGCTCCAAAATCACTGCAGATGAGGACTGCAGCCAAGAAATTAAAAGACGCTTGCTCCTGGGGAGGAAAGATATGGCAAATCTAGACAGCATACTAAAAAGCAGAGACATCATCCTGCCGACAAAAGTCAAGGCTATGGTTTTTCCACTTTCAGTGTATGGCCATAAGAAAGGCTGAACGCCAATGAAATGAAGTCTTTGAACTATGGTGTTGGAGAAGACTCCTGTGAGTCCCTTGGATTGCAAGTTGATCAAACTGGTCAGCCCCAAAAGAGATCAACCCTGACTGCTCTTTAGAAGGCCAGATCCTGAAACTGAAGCTGAAATACTTTAGCCACCTAATGAGAAGGAGGGACTTACTGGAGAAGAGCCTAATGTTGGGAAAGATTGAGGGCAAAAGAAGAAAGGGACG
>JAPKID020001222.1:0-15272 GCA_026931265.2 Tropidonophis doriae
AGGGGCCATCAGGGAGAAACAAGCAGCGGACGAGTCAAGGACTCATCCGACGCCTCCGGCGGCAGGAAGCGGTCTCCGATAAATTTTGACTTCTTTAAAAAATTGTCCCTCCTCCCTGCCAAATTTGCTGTTTATCTATGATTCAAGGCAAAAATCCTTTAGAACTTTAATAGATTTCTCTACTTCAGGGGTGTAAAATTGACAGCCTATGGGCTGGATGCATCATGTGCAAGCCACGCCTATGCCAGCTCCGCAAATGGGAAAAATGTCATGAAAGTCACATGATGGCAACGTTATGTTGCAAGTTTGAGACCCGTGCTCTACTTTATTCTTTTCTTTGTCACTTCCAAAAAAGTCCTTCCAAATGTTAGCAGAGCTCTTTTGTATATTCAGAGGGAAAAAATATTCAAATCAACTTTCTGATTTAATGTCTGTTCAACTTCCGTAGGGAATAAGTCATCCGTCAGATCCATTTGTATAGTGTTTAAATCCCCCTTCAAATTAATTTCATAAACAGCAATAGCAGCCGATTCTTCTTTTATAATTTTATATAAACATTCTCTACTAATTTTATGAAGCATCTGATCCATTCTGCCCAGAAGTTTAGCTGAAAGGTAATTAAAATTTTTCACTAAGAATTTTTGCTCCATTTTCTTTATCCTCCGGCTCTCGTACAGTCCTCAAGGCGTTCTAATGAATACAATACCATATTTTCCCAAAAATAAGACATGGTCTTGTTTTCTTTTGACCCCCGAAATAAACGCTTGGCCTTATTTTCAGGAAGGTCTTATTATATTTGAGGTGCAGGAGGCAGTGAGCATGATCACCTCACGACTGCTGCTGTTTTGGGGAGGGCTTATTTTGGGGGAAGGGCTTATTTTAGCGCATGTGCTGAAAAGTCTTATTATCCGGAGAGGTCTTATTTTCAGGGAAACAGGGTAGAACCTTGCTAATCTGAAGGCTCTTAATCTTTCCAATATGCAATAATAAAGAAAATAATTGAAAAAAGTGACTAGGATAGAAGACTCAGTAAAGCACAGTGTCCATAAAGTGCAAATTGGAATTTGATGTAAATTCCAACTCTCAGCCACTCCACTCATGAGCTGATCATAGAAAAAGACAATTTCCACAATCTATGAAGAATAGCTGTCCAGAATCTCTTAGACAATCCCATTTGCATTCCGGAGATATTATGCTGACTTAGATAAGGCAACCAATGTCAATTTCACTTGGAAAATTGTGTTGCTAACTAAGAAATGCCAGCAAGGCCTCTGACTCACCATGGCACATATAGGAAATGTTTTCCTTCTCTTTACTTCTCACCCATCCATACTTAATGCAGTTAGTTGCTTACTACACTAAATTGCTTTGTTTGCCTTAATTTCTGTTTCAGATCAGAAACACCTGGAACTGTTGAAAGTGAAACATTATTTCTAGCTCGCCTGACTTTCATTTGGAAAGGCTTTATCAACATGCCATCTGTGGCAAAGTTTGTTATCAAGGCTTACCCAATCTCTGGTTCTTTTGAAAGTTTAACAGAGGTAATGCATGGCATGTTCAACAATTCTACCATTTTCTGAATTTTATTGTGGACAATGAAATGTTATCGTGTAAAATCACCAAGGAGGGCATTAGACCAATGTACTTTTGCATGTAGATTATGAAAGATATATTTCTTTTGTTGAGGAAAAATTATTGTCTTGTGGTAAAAATATACATCTACTTCTCTTCCATAGGATTTGCCAGATAGCATCCAAGTAGGTGGCAGGATATCACCTCAGACTGTTTGGGAATATGTTGATAAAATAAAGGCTTCAGGTACAAAGGTAAAAATGTATTCTTGTAATATAATGTGGCATTAGATGCTCAATGTTCTTTGATTTTTAAAAAGAATAGGATTTCATGCTGGTGCTGTTATTACCTGAAATAAAGTCAGTACTGTTTGTATGAAATCCAATGCAGAAAACTAATAAACTACACTGTTTCTTGTTCACTAATGAATCCAGTAGCTAGATAATATGCTCATTTTCTGTATATGGGAAGCCCAGATAAATCAAGATACAGAAAGACCGAAGGGAAAAAGAGTATTATAAATGAAGAAAAAAACTTGTAGCTATGATAGTTGTACATATTCCCATTTCAGAAACATTGTTAAGGACTATAGTTCTTTATGATATAGCTTGTGTATCATTTCTCTCTACGCTTACATTGGTGGCATCTAAGACCTCCTTTAATTTATGAAAAATGATTTTATTTTGACTTAATGTTTCATATATTCAAAATACAAAATATGGTTTAGTGTACAACTTTGTTTCAGTACAATTTTTTTTGAGAGAATCATTTACTATATTGCATATATTTTAAAGTTTGCCTTTCCTCAGTAGCAAAGCAATAGGCTTACAAATTAGATCCATTTAAATAGTCCAGCATTTAATTATCATTGTTTTGAAATAGCTTCAAGCTGCATGTGTCTTCCTGGCATGCAACAGCAATATGAGAAGCAGTAGAGCATTCTATCTTATTTACTGATTTAATTATTAAATTTCCATGCCACTCTTTTCACTATCAAGCAACTCTGGGTGACTTACTTGTTCGCTATCTATGATCATCATGTGTGAATTTCCTGGCATATAAAATCAATGAAGTACAAAGTTTTTGATACTGTGTGTGTGTTTTATTTTAAGAACACGGTGATAATTAAAAAAATGTTTCCCTTTTTTCATAATAGGAAATATGTGTGGTTCGCTTTACTCCTGTTACAGAAGAGGATCAGATTTCATACACTTTGCTTTTTGCATACTTCAGCAGCAGAAAACGTTATGGTGTAGCAGCGAATAACATGAAGCAAATCAAGGATTTATATATTATCCCTTTAGGTGCTTCTGATAAAATTCCACATCAGTTGGTTCCTTTTGATGGTCCTGGTAAGTAACAAAGATAGGCTGAACTGTCCGTTCCATTAAAGTATTATTGATAGAAAAAGCCAAGAACAAAACCTTTTTATTTTCTGAAATATATTTTAACTATGCTAGAAGTCAAATAGTTTGATATTCATGAATATTGGAAATGAATTAAATCTGCATTAAATCCATGTCTGTTTCAAAGAACAGAAATGGTTTTCTTTCTCTATTTAACTCATGGATCAAATTAGTATTCTTGATTTAGCAGATAAGTATTTTACAGTGTAAAATGTACTTTTACATAGCAATTATTTGGAGAGTGAAATTTTGTAAGTGCTTCTTAAAGTACACCATATTTTTCGGAGTATAAGATGCACTCCCCCCCCCCCTCAGTGGCTGAAAATGTCTGTGCATCTTACACAGCGAATGTTGCTGAAGCCCCGCCCACCCTTCAGCCTCTGCCTTAGAGCAATTTCCCTCCTTGCAGCAAATAGCATGGTCAGCTTCAGCACAGCCTGATTTAGCATGAGCACCTGATTGGCGGTTGGATCTGGGCCCCGGAACACCTCCTATGAGCTGTTCCAGGCTACAGGGATCACCGCCACCCATTGGCACCAGGCACCACCCATTGCCACTGTCACCTATCGCCCCCTCCACGCACCCCATTTTCGGTCTGTTCCAGGCAGGGATAGGCAGTGATGGTGACGATCCCTGCTGCCTAGGAATGGGCCAAAAATAGGATGTGCGGAGGCCAAAAATAGGACGTGCAGAGGTGGCAATAGGTGGCAGTGGCAATGGGCGGTGGTGATCCCCACAGCCTATAACAGCTAGTAGGTATTCCGGGAGGCAGATCCAACTGCTGAAAGGAGGCAAATTGCTGGAAGGCAGTTTTTTTTTTCTTCCTTTCCTCCCCAAAAACCAGGTGGGTCTTAGACTTTGGAGCGTCTTATAGTCCAAAAAGTGCGGTACATTTTGTAACATCAGTGAATCATTTAAACTATTTGGCATTGTAGAGACTCAGGGTGGTTTGTTTTAATTGAAAAGAAAAATCCAAGATAATGTTTTCCATTATTACATTGTTCCTTTTTTAATATACTATATATGTGTGTGTGTGTGTGTGTGTGTATAGGAATTGAAGTCCATCGCCCCAACTTGCTGCTGGGATTGATAATTCGCCAGAAGCTGAAAAGGCAGATTAGTACTGTGGCTAATTCCACCGTGACCCATGCTGAAGAAGGTTCTGAAAATTTGCAACCAGAGAAAAAAAGTAAACTGAACAAACCGGAAGTCCTTCATTCGGAGGTAAATGAAAAAGAAGAAGAAAATGATTTTTTTAATTCATTCACCACAGTACTGCACAAGCAGAGGATCAAATCCCAACAATGTAGCACAGAAGAAGTCACAGCAAATGAACCTGCTGTGGAGAGCATCAAACTTGAACCCCCCAAAGCTCTAAGATTCCTTCCTGGGGTTTTGGTTGGATGGGAAAATCAGTCATCTGCTCTTGAACTAGCAAGCAAGCCACTGCCAGTAGATGACATTCTTCAAAGCCTTTTGGATACCACAGGGCAGATGCCTGAACATATCCAACCAACAGTTGACAAGTTGGTTAATAAAGACCTTCCTTTATTAGAGAAACGGACAAATGTAAAGGAAGAAAACATAGACATTCCAGTGGGTATTGAAGGTACAAAGAATAAAAAGGACAATGCAAAAGAAACCATCAACAATACCTCAGCAGTGGACGTATCAGTAGATTTTCCTTGCTCTTCAGGAACTCTTACAAGTCTGAGTCTTAAGGAGAAACCACCGGATGTTTCCACTGAGGTATTTTTAGCAAACTTAACTATTCTATCACAGAATAAGGAAAACCAAGAGACTCCGGAAAACAGTTTAAAGTTTGGTGATACAGATAATGTTCCTCAGGAAAATAAAAGAACCATAGATTTTCCGGTTCCTTCTAATGCTGGAAAAGGAGTTGGGAGCAATAATGTTGGAACAGCATCTGTTGATACTATGACCATTCATAGTTCCAAATCTCCACCCTTCATTAATCTTAAGAGAGACCCAAGGCAAGCAGCTGGACGAGGCCAACAGAACAATAGTTCAGAAAGTGAAGGCGATAGTACTAGAAGTGAAGATATGCAGCAGTTTGATACTTTAGAATCTGAACGGTCAAAAGTCGATAACAAGCAGACGTCAGGAAATGAATTAGCCTCAGATCAGACTGATAACCAAACATGCAAGACAACCTTGGTTTCAAATGCTTCTAATGGAGAAAGAGCATGTACCTTACAACTTAAAGACACCTTGATGCAAAACATTGAGACTGGAAATTCTGAGAGAGAATTATTGCCACCACCGCCACCGCCGCCACCACCACCACCCTCTTCATCAACATTATCATCTCAGTTTGAAGCGAAAAATACAAGTCATCAATCTGACTTCAGTACCAAATTATCTGCTCCAAGTGGAAATTTCTCACCAATTAGGACTCCTCAACCCAATTTCCCACTCACTAAAACAACTCCCCCTGGTTTTCAGTTTCAAGGGGCCATTGCCCCTAATTTCTCCCCAACTAATACTCCTGTATTTGGGTTTCCCCATCATCTGCCCCCACCGCTCCTTCCACCTCCGGGCTTTGGTTTTGCTCAAAGCCCTCTCATGCCTTGGCCCCCCGTACTTCACCTGCCAGGTCAGCTACCCCACTTTGTTGGACCAGTGACAACAGCCCCTCCCACCCCCCAGAAACCATCAAGATTCTCAGGGCCTGAACACTTTTATCAAAATAAAAACACTAGGAGACATGAAAGGCGTCACAGTGACCCCTGGGCAGGCCGTCAGGGTCCTCATGTGGAGAGGGCCTTCAGCAGAAGGAAGAATGATCATCACAGGCAAAGGTTTTATAGCGAATCTCACCACCCTAAAAAGGGCAGGCACGACTGGGATTTGGAGCCTGAAAGAAGTCGACACAGGGACAGAAGCTCAGAGAAAGAGAGGGAAAGAAAAAACAGGGAGGAAGGGCATCGAGACAAAGAAAGGTTGCGACTTTCACATAGCGATAAGGACTCTGAAAGCAAATCCTCACAAGAAAGTAGAAATCCTGAAAAGAAAGATGCTCCTAGAAGTGAAGATCGCTTTCACGAGAAAGAAAAAGAAAGAGAAAAGAGTAGGGAACGGCCAAAGGAGCAAGACAATGAAAAGAGCCGAGAAAGGCATCACAAAGACAGGGACCAAAGTGATCGGGGTAAAAACAAAAGGTGAAAGAAAAAAGAAAACGAGAGAGAAAGAAGGCACAGTCTGTCTTCTAGTTTTAAACAAATAGAACATAATATGTTTTAAATATGTCCTAAAGCTGTCTGTATAATATATGCTTGGGTATAATTGTGCCATCAATACTTTCTTTTTATATTCAATGTTTAGTGTTTTGTAGGACTAAGTCTGTTCTGGTACCAGTCTGTGTACCGCACATTCATTTTCTTTTACAATCTCTTGACATAGGAGTAGAGTTGAATAGTTGGAAGATTTTACTCTGCTTGTATAGAAAAATAAACGAAAGGGGCTTCTTTTAATATGCAATAAAAGACACATACAGATTCTTTGTCAAATTGGGCTTCAGTCAAGCTATTTGTAGCCTTTGGTGATTTGTACTTTGCATTTGGAGCTGCTCCAGCAACCATGAAGATGGATTTGTGGTGTTATGTATGACAACACAACACTGGCTTTGAAAATGAGAGAAATTGTAATGCAGCCCTATTCCAATGCATATGAATTCAAAAGAGTCATGTATTCAACAGATTCCAAAGAATAAGGAAATGGTGGTGGCAGAGGGGATTCCACCTGTATTAATTATTTATTATTGGGCATTTCTGATAAAATGAAGTGGCCAGTGAGCAGGAAGAGTCCAGGTTTTACTGCTTCGGGGCACACTTTTTAGTGGGGGTATTTTACGGCTTTAGCCTGTCCGTCGTCAATGGCTCACCTCCTGAAATGAATAAAACTAATGACGTCAGTAGTGTTAGGACTGGAATTAAATCCATTTTCCCACTTTTAATCATTAAACGCCATCGAGGATAATTCACAGGTGTTCTCAAGCTCTGCTCATTTTGGGTTTTATTGGCAACGACAAAGCCTAGATCAAGGTTGACCGTCTTTCTGCTTCATCTGCACAACACTTATTTTTTAATGTGACCACTACCACCCCTGATGGCAATTTGCGAACCCTAGCTTTCAGCTGAAATTAATATTTTAGCTATTTCTCATGCTTTGAAAACTTGAATACCTAAGCTTGTACATGAGACTTGTGTTTTCCTATTCTTTATATTATAAAAATGTAAATATTTTAAGGGGTATTTTGATTCTACAAATGATAACCTTCTCACAAATGATAACCTTCTCACAGTTGTTTGCTTGATTTTAATAGATGTGGAGCAATAGGCTATACCAGTATAACAGAAAGATGTGTAAATATGGCTTGCCTTTGCAGTTCATGACTGGTAATTTTTAATAACCCACAGGGTTTTTAATAAATAGATCAGTAAAATGTGATTTTTCTGTGAAACGTAGTATATTGGTTTTTCTGTTAGATATCATTGCACTACTCTGTTCAACATCCTATTTTGAAGTATTTAGTAAAATTAGAAGCATTGTGCATAAAAAAAAGGAAACCCTTATTAAATCGCCTTACCTATGAAACATAGATTTTGCACTTTGGTATAAGAAAGAAACTCAATAATATGTGATTAAAATAAATTGTCAGGCTATTTTAAAATCCTATTTAAATATAATAGCCAGTTTGCAAACCTTGCACATGGCTTTATTTAGTCAAATTAAAAATGCTATATGATAAATTGCTTGATGGTACCTTTTTTAAAAAAAACACGTGATTATCCAAAATGTTAACTCATTCATATAATCAGTCTACATTTTCAACAGAAATACAACCATATGCTGGGTTTAGGATAAGTGTGTGAGTGTGTGTGTGTGTGTGTGTGTGTGTGTGTGTAGGCACTGAGGACTTTCCCTGGAATTTTCCCGTAAGAATGAGTAGAGTAACATCTGGCACAGGACAGCATTCTCCACCCATAATTGCTTTCAACTTTTCTTGTGAAACCCTTTAATTAGTGTTCATTTTCAGTTATCTAACGCTCCCAAGGGCTCTTACTATATGCCATGGAAAGAAGATAGCAAGCTTATTATTCATAATAATTTTTGCTGCAAAAATTAAAAAAAAACCTACTGGAGGATCAAGTTGAAAAATTTTGGAAAATGAACAGCTTGTGACATTTTGGGAATTTAAAATTTAATCAGACAGACCCCTTGTTCATGATATGTCTGATAAACAGTTATTGGGGAAAAATATCTACCAGGACTTGCAGATCAAATTTGGATGCTTATGGAAAAATAAATATGCTGTTACACCAATTGTGATTCCTTGGGACAAAGGATTCCATCCATATTTGGGAAATGTTTTAATTTGTCAGAACTGAACACCCTAATTTTACAAAAATAACCACTTGCTTGGAATTGCCTATATGCTTAGTTGCTACCTTAATTGATAGGTCTTTGGTTAGGACTTGGATTATTAAGTATTCACCAAGCTTAGTCTGAATCTAACAGTAGATTACTCATCATAAGTATGTATGCAATTATTTTTATCCCAGCTTTTATTATTTTTATAAATAACTCAAAGTAGTGAATATATCTAGTATTCCTCCCATCTCCTTCCATCAACAACTATGAGGTGAGTTGGGTTCAAGAAAAATGTCACCCAATATACCCAGCTTTCATGCTTCAGCTGGGACTTGAACTCAGTCACTAAGTAACTAGCCTGATGCTTTAACCATTAGACCATTAAACTGGCATAGTAACAGTAATATCATCTGCCTATCACTGTCTTTGGGAAGAACTCTAATGTGAACAAAAATGTCACATCCAGTCTAAACATGGCTGACTGTAACCAGCCATAATAATAAATGATGGTTGGATTAGTGTCACTTTGATAATGAAATTGGAATTTCTTGTGAATTTTAAATATCCATACTTCCCAATTTGTGCTATTTTATTCATATTTATTTGGATATTTATATAGAAGTATACGATGTTCTCCGAATAGTCTCTTCATACTCAGTGGTAGAATCCTGCATGTAAGCTTATGAGTAGACTAGAAGATGAGTGCTTCAAAGACTGAAATCCTAAATACACTTTGATACTTCCACATAAATATAACTAGGAATCAGGTGTTAATCTTACTATAAAAGCAAGTTTTAAAATGCTAAATGTTTGCTATGTATGCCCTCATTCCTCCAAAATAACAAATTATGTCAAAATTTGTAATAAATACAAATCTTTAAAAATAATCAGATACAATCAGAAATCTGGCATCAGGTATTGTAAAAAACTATGGTGTGTTATGCTTTTCTTTCATATTTTGGCTCTTTCTGAGATGCAACTTCATATAATAGTGATGGCAGCTTGTTAAGTAATCACTTTGGAAGAATTTTGAAAGGTAAGGTATGAGTATAATAAATGAATACAAATTTATAGTTTACTTAATTGCAGAATGAGTGAAGGGCTGTGAAGAATAATATTAGTTCAACATTTCCATACCTCCTTACAAATAAAAATAGAGACTAACCAAGTTAAATTGACTTCAGATTTTTCTAATATTTTGTTATTGCAGATTTCAAATAAAAGATGAGACGTCCTTATCCTAAAATAGAGAAGTATCTAGGAAGAAATGGTGTTACTAAAATAGTAAGGACTAAAAGAATGAGCATAGACTTTCTGAAACATTTCAAGAAAATAAGGTTAAGAGGTGATGTGTGTTATCACACAGGTGTGTTGTGAAGCATAATTTGAAACAGGGACAACAACCAAAAAGCATGTGTAATCCAGTGAATTTCAATACAGCTGGTAGAAAAGCATTAATGTGTGCTTTCCTTATGTGTAAATTAAACTATAGGCTATGTTACATATAGTTCATTTCACCAATTATTGATAAAATTGAGAACCATAATCTAATAAATTAATAACAGCAACCTCAGGAAAGGAATAGATGGCAATAAAGGAGAATATTTGTAGCAAAAGTGCTTTTTCAAAAGGCAACTGAACTGTGTTTTTCCTCGAAGACATTTTGTTTTTCATCTAAGAAGCAAAATATCTTCAAGGAAAAACAGAGTCATATTTTTGAAAAAACACCCTTGGGACAATCACGACTGGATGACTGAGAATCTCCATAGACATTAAAAATACTTGTAGTTCAGGGTTGAAATGCAGGGTCCTCGGTGCTCTGAGCCTTGCTTGTTTTCTTGCAGAACTTTCATTACCCAAATTAAGTAATATCAGTGCTAGCATGGATTAGGGTTTGCTGAGTAAGGGATGGTTTTGGAAAAATGTACCTTTCAAGATGGAAGACATGTAATATAGTGATTAAAATTATTATTTTCTAACAAAGTAATGCTCCTTTAATTGTTCATCACTCTTCCAAACTCCATAGCTTCTTTGTTTAATACTTACATTTGTGCATTTTAGCAATTCCTGCTTCCAATAAGTTCATTGCTTTCCGTGATAATGGATCTTCCCAAGTACTACCAGTGTTTTCCCCAAAATAAGACCCAGTCCTATTTTCCTTTGAGCTTGAAAATAAGCACTCAGGCTTATTTCTGGGAGGTCTTTTTATTTAAAAGTACAGGAGGTGGCAAGCTCAGGGACTTACTAGATTGGGAGTGCAGCTACTGCAGACCCCACCCTCTGCACCACTGTCGGCTTGCCTGTGGCTGCAATGGGACACGTTCTGAGCATACCCGGACCTCCACCCTACCTGCCTGCTGGCCCAGCTGCTCCTGGGACACTTCTCGACTGCAGCGGCACTGACTACCAAGCGGCTGCCCATGCTTTGCCCTCCTAGCAAGGTGGGTGAGGGCCAGGGCATGCTGAGAGCTTGACCCCGATTGAGGCAGCTGGAAAGCAGGCAGTGGGACAGAGAGCGGGGCTGGTGATAGCTGCCCAAACACTTTTTGCTCAGAGGGAGACAAAGCTTTGTCTATTTGCAAAGGGGATGCTTAGAAATGGAGCTAATTGCTCGATTTCAAACTCTCCTTTGCAAGCACAGGAAGCTTTGAGTCTCCTAAGTTTGGTCGATTTGCTCCATTCCCAAGCACCTCATAGGCAACCAAACATTTTGAACTCTGACAGAGAAATGACAGAGACTCAAAGCTTTGTGTGCTTACAAATGGGATGGTTTGAAATGGAGCAATTAGTTTTGTTTCAAAGTTCCCTTTGCAAGCAGACAAAGCTTTATCTCCGTCTGGGCAAAAGGTGCAGCAGAGCCAGGTGGAGGCAGAAGCGATCCTAATGTACTGCCCACTCTGTCCCACCTCCCACTATTTCTCTGCTTGCCTGTGGCCCCACCAACCAAACATCCATGTGGGCATGCCTCCCCCCCCCCCATGCCTCTGCCTGCTGCCAGTGCTGCTGCGCAAGTCTCCCAAGAGCCTCCCGTGAATCAGGGAGCTGCACAGCACATCCAGATTGGCTGTCTTCTGCCTCTGCCTGCATGCTTGGACTTATCAGTATTTACGCTGCATCAAGGGGCTGATAGGGCTGTGGCTGCTGCTTGGCACTGTCATCCCCCCATGCTTGCCTCCTCTTGTACTGGCCACGCACATTCCCCTGGACTTATTTATGGGTTAGGCTTCTATTAGGCCCCTCCAAAAAGTCAGACACGGGCTTGTTTTGGGGTGGGTCTTATTTTTGGGTATATAGTTTCCCTGAAAAAAATGGATTTTGTAAGAATTGCAGGCGTACTTTGTTTTCCATTGTACTGGGCATTTACTTTTGGACTACATTCTAAAGCTGAGGAAAGATCTCTTTGAAATGTATTAACCATTGCTTACATTTTGATATGATTTAATTGCCCCTAAGAAAAAAACTACTGCTACCAAAAATAAACATAAAAAATGTAAGCTCTGCAACTTTCAAAATAATATTTGATATTACAGGTGGTCTTTGACTTACAACCATCCGTTTAGCGACCATTCAGTTACAACAGCATTGGAAAAAACATTTTTCACTTACACCCATTTTATCAGCTCTATGGTCACGTGATCAGAATTAAGAGGTTTGGCAACTGGCTCATTTAGGATGGTTGCAGTGTCCCAGGGACATGTGATCACCTTGTGCAATCTTCTGAAAAGCAAACTCAATGAGCAATCCAGATTCACTTAACTGCTGATAACTTCAGTGATTCACTTAATAACTGAGAAGAAAGGTCATAAAATGGAGCAAAACTTGCTTAACAACTATTTCCCTTAGTAATAGAGATTTGGGAGTTAATTGTGGCCATAAGTCAAGCATTACCTCTACTTGCATTGACAAATTATGTGATCCATTATTATTAGCTGATATATTTTTAATGACAATTAGTAATATGGTAAATTAAAATAAGAAAAGTGTAATAGGTATAAGAAAAATTAACTTTATTTTTGAATAGCCATCCTCGTGGATTTGTCATAGGAAACCATTTGACCCTGGTTGACTTGAATTCGGAATAAGTCTGGATATTCAGTTTCTTGGATATTAAAAATTTTGTAATTCAGTTTGACAAGAGAAGGAAATATTTAGGTCAGATTAAAATCATGTGTAGATATCTGAGAATAGGAAAGGAGAAGGAAGTGGAGCTGAAACAAAAGACGCAAACACATTGATTTGATTTGAGAGGTTTCTTTCACAATTAAATGCAGGTGGGTGATTCTGGTGGTGGTGGTGAGGAATATTAGGAATGAATCATGAAAAGTAACTAAAAGACAAAGTCAGCAATTTTAAGCAAGAAGGAAACATGGGAAGGAAGAGTCAAAATCAAACTTGGATTGAGATAAATGAATGACCTACAAGTCAGACTGAATGATTAGAAGAATTGAGTAGGCAATCAAAAGAGCATAGAAACAATCCATGAAAGCCACAGTGTTGAGTTTAATATTTTGTAAAAAATAAATCAGACAAGTAATAGGCTGCAGTTTACAAGTGTTCTATTATGAACCATCTATAACGGGTATCAAATTCAAGGCCCAGCAGGGCTGTCCTGGAAACAGCGAAGGACTGGCCTGTGGTGCCTCTACCAGCGAAAATGGAGTTAGAGAGCTTCATTTTTGCTGGCCGAAGGTTGCAGGAGGACGCCACAGCCAAAAATCGAGTTCGGGAGCCTGTTTTCACTGGCAGAGAACTTGGGCATCACATGTGCCCCCAACACAAGTAACATTTAACTGCCCATGGCCACCCCGGCCCCATGAGGTCAAACACAACCCTGATGCAACCCTCAAAGAAATTGAGTTTAATACCCCTGATCTAAAACTATATCTGCCCACTCTACCAGAGTGAGCTACTATAACAAATTTAAATATATAATATAGCCTTGTCTCTTTTACTTGGTTACTCCTTATCTCCGCTATATATATTATACCCTTGTCCCTTAGCTAGATTTATTTTTTTGGAATCCTGAAAAAGGGCAACATCCTTTATTTTACCAAATAGTTCTTGCTTAAATAGTCCTGAGGTGAAAGCACCTACTCTCCTATCAAGTCCAAACCCCCCAAAATAGCAAATGCCTCCATAATTTAGAGCTGTATACTTTCTCTCTGGATCCAGATCTTCAAAAAGAACAAGTTCCTCATCAAGATACACTTCAATGAGAGTCCAGTTTTGCACAATGTCAACAAAATACCATTTTTTGCAGCACAGCATCTTTCTTTGGTGAATAAGAGGGATGGCAATTCTTTCTCCTAGGTTAACTACAACTTTCAGCATTCCGTTTTCAAGTCCTATGCCAAGGAAGTCATTATCTTCGTCTTCAGCCTTTCCTAACCAAACGAGCAAACCATCCATTTGACTGGTGGTAAAATTGAAAGAGACCCTAGTAAATCTGAGATCTCTCTCTTCATAATTGGGATCAGTGTACTTGATGTATGAATTGCCCATGAACTTTGCAATAAAAAATGAGAGCTGTTTTTCACACCACAGGCCTGTCCAGCCAAGTTTACAGGCACATGTATATGAAAATAAAACTGGGTTGGGTATACAAACACTTCCATGGAGACACTTACTATGTGAACAATAAATAGACTGCTCACATGTCCTCCCCATCCATTGCTTGGGGCACAAGCAAGAGAAATCAGACTCTACAACTTTACATTTCCCATTGTTTTTACATACTCTATAGCCACAGGGTGTTCCATCACAGTCTCCTATATTGGAACCACCTTTTGCTCCTTTCTCGGTGAGTTTTAATTCTTTGCCATTGACAAACACCTCCCTAATGCAGCCAGTGAAGCCAGCGGGCTCATTCTTAATTCCCCTGGGATTAACCAAGTTTAAGGAAGGTAGTCCTCCTACATAGAAATCAGTCTGTGTATCTAAGGAAGTCATGCCACTGGTAGCTTTCTGAGTTACGTTGATTCCATCAAGATCCAAGTAGCCTTCGTTACCAACTCTTCCTGCTTTAATTAAAAGCCAGGTCTTATTTGTGCTATGGACAGGTTGGAATGTCTGTAAAACTACTGTTCTGTCCCCAAGGTTGTAACGGAGTTGTATATATCCACTTGCCAAGGTGATACTTAGGAAGTCACCTAAAGAGAAGAGGATGCAACACATTAGTAACTCTGAGCAAGTACAAAAATAACGAAACATTAAGTTAGGTTTCAGCAGTTTGGTATCTTTCATATACGTCAACATTACAGCATCCAGAATGCCAAGACAGCATTGGATATCACTGCCATTACTTAGCAATCTGAAGATACTTAGATGAATCTCATGGTGCTTGTTTGTTAAGGTTTACATAACTACCAAATAAGGTTTGCATTGCTAAGCTTTACATAATAGCAGTTGAAGAAAAGAGTTTGGTTTTTTGTTTTTTTTTACATAATGTGCTTTGCAAACCAAGCAACGGCATCCCTTCTGTTTTGGCTGCCACTAACCAGTATTCTCCTGGGCCTTTCCTCATTCTAAATATGTTTGCTTTGGCAGGCTCCTAGAAATGCAAACATGACAAATCGCAAGCTCTCTTTTAAGGGCTCAAAGACTCAGTGGTTTGAAATGTACATTTGTGGCACCAAGTAAATTTCCTACCAAGGCTTCCTCTTCTATCCTTTTACACACACTCTTCTTAAATACAGTAAAACAAGCCCCATTGGATTTAGATATAAATCATTTTTAAGAAACCGTATTTAAAACTTCAGTTGAGTATTGAGCACTGTGTTTTTTTTCCAAAGAAAAAATCAGGAGCCCGTTTTTTTGTTTTTTTTTTCTTTTAAATCAGGGGTCTCAAACTCAATTTACCTGGGGGCTGCTGGAGGCAGAGGCTGGGCCGCATAAGGGATT
>JAPKID020001225.1:0-15255 GCA_026931265.2 Tropidonophis doriae
AATTATTGTCTTTGTATTTTGTATGTGTTTTTAATATTTCCTTGTGCGCCGCCCCGAGTCCCTCGTGGAGATGGGAGCGGGATATAAATACAATAAACTTAAACTTAAACTAACTTTGAAGCGCACCCGGAAAGCCACAGGCAGCCAGTGCAGCTAGTGCAGGAGAGGTGTCATGTGGGAGCATTTTGAGGCTCCCAGAATCCCCCGTGCGGCTGCATTCTGCACCAACTGGAGCCTCCGGGTGCACCTCAAGGGGAGCCCCATGTAGAGAGTGTTGCAATAGTCCAGGCGGGAAATGACGAGGGCTTGAGTGACCATGCGTAGAGCGTCACGATCCAGAAAGGGGCGCAATTGGCAAATCAAGCGAACCTGATAAAAAGCCCCCCTGGCCACGGTTGTCAAATGATCGTCTAATGACAGCCGGGAGTCCAGGAGGACATCCAAATTGCGCACCCTCTCTGTGGACTATAGTTGCTGAATATGGACTATAGTTGCTCTTTGAGTCCTGGGAAATATTATATTCTATTTATATTTCTATAATCTTATTACCATTTTGAAAATCTATGAGCTGCTCAGAGCCATTAATGGAGAAGAATATAAGTCTAGTAAATTTAAAATATATGATTTATGAATCAGACAATATATAGATATTGTCCAACCCCAGTTTGGTGCCTGTGGAATTACTTCTTACACAATAAAGTGAAGTCTCTTCAACTGATGGAATGTATTCCTTTTAGTATATCCATAATTGAACTAGATGGTTTCTACAGAAATACAGGACCATATTATGCAGGCAGAGAATATTAACATTTTAAACACTCTCAGAAATATCTTCAACTACTCATTTTATGTATTTTCTCAGATCTAACCCTCCCTCCGCCCTTTTCTTAAATTTTTTGAAAATAACAGCTTTCTTGCCCCTTCTCATGAGGAGTTTTGGAAAGCATACTATGTTTGGAAGATACAGAGGCCACATAGAAATCATGCTGTGGGGGAAAAATAATCCCAATTGGTGGCTTTAATTAAAGTCTAAAATTACCTCATTTTCATTTTGATGAAAAATCTATGGTTCTTCAGGTGCTGTTGAACTACTGTTCCCAGTATATTTCACACTGGCTAAAACTGCTAGGAGTCATAATTTAGCACTTCTGACAGGCTACTATTTTTATTCTGTCCAATTTTCCTCAACCCAATATCTTTCAAATGAATTGGACAACACCTCCTATCCCTTTTGGAAAATTTTTCATGCTTGAAGGTATGAAGAGGATTATACTTCAAAAGATATGGAAGATTTTGTTCTTCGGTCACTTGGGCTAGGGAACATTTTTACCCCAATATATTTGTATTTAATCTCATGTGCATTTTACAAAATGCTAACGATCACTCAGGTCAACAACTTCATGTTCAAGTAAGCAAGCAGTGTATTTGGCATTAAGCCATAGACCATGGATCCTCACACTTTTTAAACAGGGAACTGATTCACAGTCCCTCAGACTGTTGAGGGGGAGCCCGACCACCTGGGCATGGCTAGGTGGTCATGTGACTGGGGAGGCATGGCCAATGTAACAGCCCATTTTGCCTTTGCCCTTGCTGTACCTGTCCCTCCACTACTTACCCACTGGCCCTGGATCATATGACTGTGAAAAACATCCTGAAAGGCTGTTTTTAAAGTGTTTTTAAAGACTTTTAAAGCACTACTTTAGAAGCTGGCAGCTGCTTTTCAAGCCAGCAGAAACCCCTCCCCTACTCATTCACCAGCCCTGGATACGTGACTGCACTGGTGAGATCACCCCTCAGTCAGCCCTTCTCTGTACCCTTCAGCCTCACCTTTGGAAGCAGTGGTATAGTCAGAAGTGCAGCTCAACCAGTGAAATAACTAACCAGAACTGCAGCTGGAGTGGTTGCTTGCTGGAAAATAAGGCTGATGGTGAGGGGTGGGGCTGAATCCCATCATTCTTCAGGCATGATACTTTGCATTGGTGGGCCATATTCAGCCCACGGGCTGTAGTTTGAGGATTGGTGCAATAGACAATATAGGAATGAAATACAGGCGAAAAATGACTAAAGATGACTAAATGCTGAAGATCACCTTTGCTTTTAGCCAACCTGAAGTTTAATTATTTCATGGCAAATTTGGTGCATTATTTTGGTTTAACAAGACAGCGATTCAGGAGACAGTCCTTGCATTTCTTACTGCATGAGTCACTGTCTCTCAATTAATCCCCACCCCAGTTAGTGGGGAGGGGTGAGGAATTTAACAATACTAAATTAACTTGTTCCAAAGATTGCAGAAATGCAGGCGAAATTTAAAATGACAGATTGAACTCATAGAGGATACAATAAGATTTTATTTTCATGTTTCACTAATTGGCACAAAGAAACACTATTAACCTGTTTCAGAAGACATCTCTTTGTGATGCAGCCTTTGCCTCATTCTCATTCCACTGTGGAGGCAGCCTAAATTTCTTTTTTTCTCTTACAGTTTAAAGTAGTGTTTTCTATCTTTTTCTAACACAAGTGTTAGAGATCAGACAACCATACTACCTCATAACATCATGCTGGGGATGATACAGTCAAGGGCTGGCATCACTGGTGGGATTCAAACTTTTTAGTATTGGTTCTGTGGGTGTGGCTTAGTGGACATGGTGTGGCTTGGAGGGCATGGATTGGTGTGTGTGGCAAGGGAAGGTTACTGCAAAATCCCCATTCCTTCCCGATAAACTGGGACTTGGGAGGCAGAGAATAAATGGGGGTGGGGCCAGTCAGAGTATTTATCAGTTCTCTGAACTACTCAAAATTTCTGCTAGTGGTTCTCCAGAACGGGTCAAAACCTGCTGAATACCACCTCTGGCTGGCATCTCGTAATATCATATTGGCTTAAAGCTGTTGAAGGCAGCTTTCTTTCCTAGCACTGACTAGCCACTGTACTTTATAACTATTTTGATTGGGCTGTGTACACCTGATGTACACAGATATAGCTGCGTATATAATGCCAAAGCTGTATTTTGCAAAGCATTATGGAATTTCACTGCCAGACGTTATTGTTGCTGCCATTGACAACTTCACTTAGCTCTTATCTGCTATCCTGGACCTAATTCTCACCAATAGGGAAGAACTCATTGAAGAAATGAAGATGATTGGCACCTTGGGTAAAAGTATTTTTTCTTATTCTTGACTCTGTGATATTCAGATGTAAAGGAACTAAGAAAACTCAGTTTTAGACACTGGGCTTCAGAAGAGCATCTTTTGATGAATTTAAAGGAACATAGGTCAAATCTAACATCACCTTATTTATGAGGGAAAAAAGCATTTGGGCAAGATGGGAAATTCTATAAAATGACATGCTAAAGGCCCAATTGAAAAAAAAATCTAAAGGGGCCAGCAGAGATACACACAGAGTTCTCTAAAATACTGAGGAGAAAAAGCAGAGCAACACACATAGGAAATGGGAAAAGGGGAGTCTCATCAGAGAACACAAAGTACTCTCTAAAAATAATGAGAACACAATTTAAAAAAAGCTAAAACTCAAAAGGGAGTAAGGCTGATGAAATACAAAAACAAAACAAAGCAAAACATGTTCTTTGTGTATGCTAGAAATAAAAGAAAAGCCAGGGGGAGTATAGGTCCATTGTGAGGAGAAAGTGGTGACCTGGTAATGGATAGGTTAGAAATCCTGAAGGACTAGTAAGATCTCAGTATAGCGTAGGAGAGCACAATGCCACCCCTTTCTTCAAAAAGGGGGGCCGAGGAAACTGCAGACTGAAAGCTTATTGTCTGTGATGGGCAAATCTTGAAGCATGATGGGGACTACTTGGGAAAGCATGCTATAGTCAACAGGAAAAAATGTTTTCACAACAAATTGCATTGGATAATAAGATTAGATAAGCTAATATTCATAAAGTTACTAGCTTTATAGGTCAGGGGAGTGCTATAGTCTTGGTATATGTGGAACTCAGTGGAGTATTTGACAAAGTATTTCATTAAATAGTGAAATATGGGCTACACAGTAGATCTCAAATGAAATTACTTGATGTCCATAATATATCCCTGTTTCATTGCTAAGATAGACTACTACACTCCTGTTTTGCATGGGGCCATCTTTGTACACTACTCCAGAACTGCAATTGGCAAATGCCCATACGCTGATACAGTATGTGAAAGACAATATATCCATGTGTCTATATTGTGGGCACTGCATTGACTGATAATACATTTCCAGATTTGCTTCAAAGTAGTGGTTTAAACTATTAAAACCAGTACCTCATCCATGTAGAACAATGAATTGGGCCTGTTGTAGGTTTCCAATAGATGAAAGACAAATGGGGCTCCAAACCACTACTATTCTGCCACAATGGCATAGTTCTTCAAGACTGTTGTGTATGAGTTGCATTGTATCATAAAGTTTATTATCACTTATTTTCTATTCAAAAGGTATTCTGACTTTTACATTTTATTGTGATGCTTTCATGGCTGTAATCCACATATGTTTTTGGTAGCTGGCAAACAAACAAATTCAATGGTCTGAACTGATATGGGCACATATTTCTCTGCTGTACGTCTTCTGCTCTCCTGGCTTATAACATCTTGGTTAATATTATGCATTATATAATGAAGAATTTTCCTACAGGTTCAACAGACTACAATGGCAAATCTAGCTTATTTTATTCTTTTCTTCTCAGCCAAGTCAAACTCAAGGCCTGTGGGGTGTTTAAATCTGGCCAGAGAGCCAGCCTGGAAATAGCAAAGGATTGGCCTGCAGTGTCTCTGGCAGCCAAAATGGGGTGCAGGGTGGCTGCGGGCACCCCCGTGCCCCAATTTGGTCAGTAGAGTGCTGCAGGAGGCATCTCCACCATCTTCCCCCCTCTCCCGGCCCAAAGAGAACTACAGTTCTGATCCAGCCCTCAAAGAAATCCAGTTTGACACCCCTGCTCTAAGCCATAATATACTTTGGTGTATTGGGTGAATATAGTCACTGTAATTTTTAAAATTTCAGTTCATTCACTTCTTATTCTTACTACATCCGTTTATATTCTTCTATTGTCTTCATTAATATCTGTGGTCTGTCCAATTCTGGCACCATCTGCAAATGTCATTAACAAGCCTGACTTCTTTGTGAAGATTATTAATGAAGGCATTAAACAAAATTTGTGGAAAGGGCTGAAATGTTCCACTGTTAATCTGTGCCACATCTAGCTAGGCACCTGCTCCCATCACAGGCTATTTCTAATTTTCTATGCTTTTTCATACACAATCATCATGCCATTTTCCAGTTGATGTGGCGGTTGTCTTATAAAAACCCAGGAAACAAAATTACTTCATCAATTCTCACAAAAACAACATTTTGATCAGAAAAGCTAAAAATATCACCAGAAACACTCTCTGTTTATATGCAGGGAATGTAAGCTCGGGAAACAAAATTGAGCATAAATTAGTGCTATATGGGTATTGATGTGACTAAGAGGAGAAAGTAGTAAAAATATGTATTACTGCTATTCAGACTGCTTTTTGTTCCTGATCTAAAAGGACATTCTTCATTTTAATATTTGTAAATCACTAAGGTAGTATAATTTCAACAATGTAGGAAGAACAAATAAAACTCTGCAAAAAATATTGCCATGTATACCTAATAGGAGTGTATTTTGTAAATCGAAACGGGGGAAAAAAACACCAATTTTTTTCAATGTCTCTAACTGCATGTATTTTTTTTGAAGTAAAATAAAATAAATGTAACTGAAGAGCTAAAATACTGAAAAGATGTCTGAAGGAGGTACAGGTTTGTAAAAGACAAAAACAAAAACCAAAGTTGATGATTGCAACTACACAGTTGAAGCTGCCATCTTAACTTTTTAGACTCCCACCCTTGTCTAAAAAATAACTTTTATAAACATTTGATGCCTGCTGAGAACTGAGCTATACACATTATTTTTTTAACTGAAAACCCAAACTAAAGCTGCAATCTTAAGAGTAGATACCATAGGGTTATGGCAAACAGCTTTGTCTTTTACCCTTCCAATTTGCAGCATTGTTCGATGTGGAACTACATGGCACCGTTGCCTGAATAATTTCTCAGCCCAGCCTTCTCTGTTGGGTAAAAACAAATAAAACTACCTAGCTGCATTAGCCTCTGCAAAGTTGTGTCATCTTCAACCCAACCTGCAGAGTTTCTGATTAACAGTATAGGCACTTGGTAATGATGCTGAGTGTATTGTCATTGAAAGGCTATTGTAGGGGTCATTTTCTCCCAGCCATCATCCTTCTATTATGAAGATGGTAAGATACAATTCACACACACACACATTTCTGATACAGTAAAAATAATAATAATAAAGGATAAGAAATGAAAAAGAACAAAACACATAGTTATGCCTTCTACCCTTCTTTCTATTGTATAATTATCATCTTACTCTTTTCCCCATCACCTTTGGCCCTTTTAAATCCCCGAATTGTGAAATCATTATTTCTGTCTTTTCATCTTTCAATAATAAAATCCACTGCCATTAGCAGCTTTGTAAAAAAAAAATTGCATACTTTGCTTTAAGTAATAATTATTTTAGAAAGAGCAGGAACTCTGGTGTTTTTGGATTTTTTTTCCTGCTACTTCTTGAGGAAAACTCCTTGTGGATAAGAAAGTGGATAAATAATAAGCATATTGAGACAGAGACCTGGCTATTTAGAAAGTCTATATTTCTAATGATTTTCAGGTGGGGGGGGAGTCTATATCTCAGGTCTGTTAAGAAACTTTCTTGATGTAAAGCAGGATGTGATGTCTCTGAAGGAAACAATACTTTATTTTCTTTCTCAGATTCTGCAGTCTATTCCTGCCCTCCTTCCATTTCAATCTCCTCTTAGTTTACCATGTATACTAAGCGCACACAACTGAGATTGGGCTGGTTTTGCAAGAAGTATTTATTGTATTTCTATATAACTTGGGATTTCTCAACATCTACTAGTATCAATAGATATTTTGGGTACATCAAGACAAAGCGTCTCCCTTTGAAGACCAAGCAGAATGTTAGACTATGCTACTAGGTACTATATATCTAAGGAGATTCTCAGTCATCCAGGTCATTGTTGTCCCAAAGGTGCTTTTTCAAGAGGCAAGTAGACTTTCTGGTTTTTCTTTGAAGACATTTCACTTCTCATCCAAGAAGCTCTGGGTGGATGGTGGGGAATGGAAGGATTTATATTCCTTGCAGACAGCTGGTCATTTGCATTCTTTTAGAGAGTTGTTGAGGCCACCTGGAGGTTTATCTGTGTCATTAGGATCACCTGAGTAGTGCGAGTGGCTATGGAACCTTCTTGGAACTGATGAAAGGCCTGTATTGTAGACTGGAGACAGATGATGTTGTACCCCATCCCCTCTGTGGAGAGAGGGATGAGAAGCAAAAACCAAAAAGTCCAGTTGCCTCTTGAAAAAGCACCGTTGGTACTATTATATACAAGTGGGTAGGCATGAATCTGACATACCACCCACTGCCTCCTCTACTGCTTAAGGCTGCATTTTAATAATCAGCTATGAATAAGATAGACTGGAATGGCCAGGTAAAGATGACAACAGAAAAGCTAAGGAATCCCAAAAGGTCCCTGAAATTCTGTTACAGAGCCACGCATCAGTATATTCCAAAATAGTTTTGATTATTGGAAGAAAGAAAGTAGAGGTGGGGGGGAGAAAGAGTTGGAATTGGAATAAAGTGAGCATTATCCTTATTAATCATATATAATGCCACTCTTCAAAATAAACTGAATCAACAACTGAATGAGCTACCAGAAATCTGTGTTTCCATGTGTATTCTAATTCATTGTCAGGTTGAGGTAACATAGGACATAATATTGCCATGTACTGTACTGAAATTACATTTTGTGGATTTTGTAGTTTTTAAGTGGCTTTTGATGCAAATAGACAAAAAATATTCTGGGAGTATTGATAATGTAAATGTGTAAAATGGTTTCCTGGTCCAGGCTGAAACTTGGCAAATGTTAGGAAACGTTGAAACATTTTGAATTACAATTTGTCATAAAATTAATATATACTGCACATCTAAACATTGTGAGTCAATATAAAACATGAATGTCTGTTCTTTTTCAGAGCTGAAAATACTTGAGATTTGTCAATATCACCAATATTGATAACAATTTATTAATTGTTAGATACCTAGTGATTCTGTCTGTATCAACTTCTGAATGTCAATTTCAGTATGACAAAGTGTATGAATTTGATAAACTAAACATGGAAACTTACTCAACATTTCTAAATCCCCCTCTCCGATAGACCCACACATATTACTTTACCAGTAATATGCATTTCTTCAGTCTTTAGGTACAGACTCCCAAGAGAGAGACTTTGGGCTTAAAAGAATGTGAGGCCGCTCCAAAGCACACAACTCATATAAATGATAAAGTGCTGTCAAAAAGAAAGGTAATAGACATCTGACATTCTCTTACAAGATCATAAGAAGAACTTACATTTCTGATTCTGAAAGGGGTAGCAATACTATAGAGCAGGGGTGTCAGACTCATGCTGCATGCGTCATGTGCTGGCCACACCCACCCCTGATTTAGCAAAGGGGGAAAATGCTGTGATACATCATGTGACAACAATGTGATGACATGAGTTTGACAACTCTGCTATAGAACAATGCCTAAGCTCACCCATGGTGGATCTACTCATTTACAAAAGAGTGCAGAGCAAAGCAATAAAGATGATTAAGGGGCTGGAGGCTAAAACATAGAACAGTTGCAGGAATTGGGTATGTCTAACCTAGTGAAAAGGTGACAGTAGTTTTCCAATATTTGAGGTACCTCCACAAAGAAGAGGGGTCAACCTATTCTCCAAAGCATCCAAAGGCAGGACAAGAAGCAATGGATAGAAACTAATCAAGGAGAGATTTAACTTAGAATTAAGGAGAAATTTCCTGACAGTGAGAATAATTAACCAGTGGAATGACTCCAGAAGTTGGATGCTTCACCATTGGAAGTTTTTAAGAAGACATTGGACAGCCATTTGTCTGAAATGGTATAGAGCCATGATGGTGCACCTATGGCACGTGTGCCAGAGGTGGCATGCAGACCCCTCTCTGTGGGCACGTGTGCTGTCACCAGCTGCGCTTCTGGGTTCTGGCACATGCATGTGCGTCAGACAGCAGGCCCAGTGTGCATGCATGTGACATAACCTAGAAGAGCAGCTGGCCGCCACACTCTTCTGGGTTCCATGTGCTCCAGTGTGCACTCCAGTTTCAGCACTCAGTGATGAAAAGGTTAACCATCATTGATATAGGGTCTCCAGCTTGAGTGGGGGTTGTACTGGAAGACTGCTGGCATCACTTCCAATTTTATTATTCTGTATTTTTTCTATGGTCAAGTGTATCCATCCCATGAAGCCCAAAGAAGATGCAGAATCATACAGGATCTCATGCCATGGGCAGGGGTTGTACTAGAAGGTCCCTTCCAACCCGATTTTTCTATGTTCTAATGAAAAGCTTTTCTCATGCATTGAAATACAACTTCTGTCTTTCCCAGCATGGCCAGTTTTTCTGCTTTTGGAGATAGGAAACATAGTTCAAAGACATCGCAGGTAGCAGGTTTAGAGCGCTGCTAGAATATCATTGAAAGAAATGAAACCTAGGAGAGGGTTATGCAGACAAATAGTTGGAAATGAAACAAAGATCCATATCAGGGATAAACTAGTCCACAGATAATGCAGCAGCCTAAAGCAGAAAATCCACAATAATCCATAACCTTTGGAACTGTTCCAGTTGTCCTTTGGCAGGTGGTAATATTTGAACTAAGGAAGCAGTGAAGAAAGATTTTCTCACTATTTCCATTCTAGCCATAGCTATCATAGATAAAGACTTTTGTAAAGTCTTCTATTCCAGTGGACTCTTCAAAAATTGATAAATGTATCAGTGAAAGCTGTACGAGAACAGTTTTTTGTATCATTTCTAAAACAGTTTTCTTAATCCTTTGATTTTCAGTCCACACAGTTGGGCTGAGTAATAAATCATGGTTTTCAGAAATTAACTCTTAGTTCAGCTATCAGTTAGATTTGGCAGACACAACTTATCTAGTTAAAAGCATTAATGCAGACAAGAATAAAGTTTATTTATCAAATTTAGGTACTGCCCACCTCGCTCTCACAGTGACAAAAAATTAAGTTTCCGATATAACTGTTGATGTCTATATTAAGTGATGCCTGGAAGCCGTGCAAGTCTGGATGGGGAGGAACAGGCTTCGACTCAACCCATCCAAGACCGAGTGACTGTGGTTTCCGGCATCATGATATAGCCAGTTGGTTACATCTCTGGCTATCGGGGGCGAGTCACTGGCTCCCACGGAGAGGGCCAGCAACTTGGGCGTCCTCCTGGACTCTCGGCTGTCTTTGGATGACCATATGACAGCCATGGCTAGGGGGGCTTTTTATCAAGTTTACCTGATACGCCAGTTGCACCCCTTTCTAGATCGTGATGCTTTATGCACGGTCACTCAAGCCCTCGTCATCTCCCGCCTGGACTATTGTAACACTCTTTACATGGGGCTTCCCTTGAGGTGCGTCTGGAGGCTCCAGCTAGTTCAGAATGCAGCCGAGCGGGGGACTCTGGGGGCCTTGAGATGCTCCCATGTAACACCTCTTCTGCGCAAGCTGCACTGGCTGCCTGTGGCTTTCTGGGTGCACTTCAACGTGTTAGTAACCACCTTTAAGTGCTCCATAGCATGGGACCTGGTTATTTGCAGGACCGCCTCCAACCACATACCTCCCACCGACCTGTCCGCTCCCACAGGGAGGGCCTCCTTAGGGTGCTATCTGCCGGACAATGCCTGCTGGTGACTCCCAGGGGGAGATCCTTCTCTGTGGCAGCCCCCGCCCTCTGGAATGACCTACCCCCTGACCTGCGTACAATCACGGACCTGCGCCTTTTCCGCCGGGCATTGAAAACACACTTATTCTATGTGGCCGGCCTGGCATAGTTTTTAAAGAGCTTTAATTTTGGTTTTAGTAGGGGTTTCTATTGTAATTTTAGTACAGGTCTCTTAGTTTAATTTATTTTTAAGATATTTTATTGTATTTATTGTCTACAGTATTTTATTATTGCCTGTGCACTGACCTGAGTCCTGCAAGGGAGATAGGGCGGTATGTAAATGCGAATAAATTCAAAATTCAAATTCAGCTACACAATTGTATCTCTTTGTCGGGATTTAAACTGGGTTTTTTCCCCATGACTTTGTAAATTAGCAATCTTGGGTGGTTGAGGTATGTTTTTATCACAATCCTATCTAGATTGAAGGCCCACTGTTCCTATATTCTAGATTAAAATATGATTCCTGCCTCACCAACATCAACACTGGCATTCCATCAGGAATTAATGATATGCCATCAAGTCGTTTTCGACTCCTAGTGACCACACAAATTTACTTCAAGATAATTTATCACTAACCTATCATGTCCCTCAATGGTGCACTCATTACCTCTGTAACTGGGTCCATCCATCTTGCTGCTGGTCATTCTCTTCTTTCCTTTCCTTCAACCTTTCCCAGCCTTAGAGCCTTTTTTTCAGAGAACTGGGTCCTTGCATAATGTGTCCAAAGTAGCATAATTTGAGCCTGGAAATTTATGTCTTAAATGAGAACTTTGGGTTGATTTGTTCAATGATCCATTCGTCTTTTTGTGGCTTTTCACAATAGTTTCGGGAGTCTTCTCCAACGCTGAAGTCCAAAAGGGTCAATACTCTTCCTTTCCTACTTCTCCAAAGTCCAACTTCTGCTTCCATACAATGTCACAGGGACATTGTGTTGCACAATTCTGATATAAACACTTCACAGCATTAGAATATTTTTTTTCCAAGGTCTTCATGGCTGCTGTACTGAGTGCTGGTCTGCAATGCATTTTTTGACTGCTTTGTTGACAATTGCTCTTAACAGGGAGAAACAATCCATCACTTTACTATCTTTACTGCTAGTTGTTCTACCTGTTGTCATTAAATTGATCATATTTATATTTAACGTTAGTCCCACTTATTTGCTGTGGTCTTTTAATATGGGGCTTGCAGAATTTTTGCATTGTTGGCTATTAAACTACCGTATTTTTTGGAGTATAAGACGCATCTTTTTTCCTCCAAAAAGAGGCTGAAAATTTGGATGTGTCTTATACATCAAATACAGCACTTTTTGCCTCCTGGAACCCCGTCCCCTTCACCAAACTGGCTGTGCACAGTCCTATATAGGTTTCCAGAAAGCTCCTGGGGGCTGGGGAGGGCAGAAATAATGTCCTAAGGTTTGTCAGCGATTTCCTTCTCCAGGACATGGATTAATACACCTGGAAACATCAACCTACCTACTCTCTCTCTCTCTACCTACCTACTGTATTTCTCTCTCTCTTTCTATTTCTCTCTCTATCCTTCTACCTACCTAGCTATGTACCTACACACTCCCTCCGTCCCTCCCTACTGCATTTCTCTCTCTCTCTTTCTCTCTTAATATCCTTCTACCTACCTACCCACACACACTCTCTCTCCCCCTACCTACCTACTGTATTTCTCTATCTCTCTGTATTTCTCTCTCGATTCCTTCTACCTACCTACCCACCCACCATTCTACCTACCTACCCACACACATGCTCTCTCCCCCTACCTACCTACTGTATTTCTTTACTTTACTTTACTTTATTATATTTACATCCCGCCCCATCCCCACAAGGGACTCGGGGCGGAGCACAAGGAAATATTAAAATAAATATACAAAAATACAAAATTAAAACGAATTAAACTTAAACCCTTGCGCTAAAACCCAAATTTAAAATCAACCAATTTGCTAAAATTATGAAGGCAGCAGTATTAGATTAGGCCAGGCTGGCCTGAATAAACAGGTAGGTCTTTAGATGTTGGCGGAACAGGCAGAGGTCAGAGATAACACGTAAATGTTCCACATGAACATAACTTGAGCCAAATAATGGCTGATTCCCCAGAGCAATTATGGTTCAAGGCTTCCTTTTAAATCAGGCTGCAGTCAGCTGTCACTAATCAAAAGATTAATTCTCTTGCTTAGCAAGGAGTTTCATAGAACTTCTCTGCTCAGGTCTCTGGTCTATTTGCCCAGTATTGATACTGGGAGATTTGACACCAACCTATTAAAGCTATGCAGGTGGTGTCCGGTTTTGATCAGCATTGTGGAAGCCCTGGCTTTGTCTCACCTGAGACTGACATTGCATAGGTTCAGCTAAAGGAGCTTCTTCAGAATCACATTCGGAGTTTGGACCTGGGCCATAACACCTTTTCTACAGGTGTTGAGTGTTCTTTCCAAAGAATCCTTTCAATCCTGCAGTCTACTATCCATTCATAAGAATGAAGAGGCAATCTTCACATTAACTTCAGATGAGCAAACTGACCATTCAAAATACTTGCCTACAGTCATCTGCCCCTGCCTTAGTTAAGGAAAACAATTGGTATTTATTTTAACTGCCAGCAAGAGGTGTTTAGTGGAGGAAAAACAAACCCAAGACAGTCTACTCATTGCTTTCCTCCACCTTTTGTGCCTTAAAAGTTAAAGAAGATACCATCTGTCATCCTTCTCTATGTTCCCTGCCCAGGTTGTATCTATAGGACTCTCTAATGTCTATCTATGTCATCCAAATCTCTTTCAAATCTGTTAATCAGATGTTTTGGTCAGGTAATCTTCTACAAGTAAGTTGATAATTGGCTGATTCATACTGTCCCTTTATCAAGTTTTTAGTATCTTAGCCCAGAGCATACTTACATCCTTTTGATTTCTGACGTGAAGGCTAACATGTGATATGCATTTCTTTTCACACTCTATGGTTGACTACACCCACAGGTGAAATACACCACAAATTATGAAACAACATCCTCCCAACACTTTTCCATAAGTCGGTTCGCAGAATCGTTTACTGGTGCAGGGCTGGCTAGGCAGATCTATAGGCATTGTAAAATATGAGAAATGTAAGATGGATGGATGGATGGATGGATGGATGGATGGATGGATGGAGCTTAGTTGGCTAATGATAGGACTGGTCCTTCAGTAATCCATGTTTGTGACCCCCCCTTCTTTTTGAAACAGCAACCATTTTATGTCTGACAATGTTTACCACTTTTTATCATTCAGAGATGGAAATTGACCTCATGGTCCTAAGAATTTGTTTCCTTTGCTAGGTTCATTTTTGATTTAGATCCATTCAGATCCACCAAGGTTTTAAGACTCCTTCCTCTTTGCAAAAAACACACAATTTTGTCTTTTATATAATATATAATAACAGAGTTGAAAGGGACCTTGGAGGTCTTCGAGTCCAACCCCTTGCTTAGCCAGGAAACCCTGTAACATTCCAGACAAGTGGTTGTCCAATATCTTCTTTAAAATTTCCAGTGTTGGAGCATTCACAACTTCTGGAGGCAAGTTGTTTCACTGATTAATTGTTCTAACTGTCAGGAAATTTTTCCTTAGTTCTAAGTTGCTTCTCTCCTTGATTAGTTTCCACCCATTGTTTCTTGTCCTGCCCTCAGGTACTTGGGACATTTCTTTATTAAACAAAATTAAAAAATACATGTGATTTTTTTTCTCCTTCCTGAACCAAGGGCATTACGTATAGAGAAAAGAAAGATTCACATATAGACACACAAACCTGTCAAGCAAAGGTAGCATTTCACACTTCTAGTAATCTATGAAAGTTTAAACAGGAAATGTTTAAGGTTCCATAAGACTTTTTTCCATGCAAAGCATAGGAACTGCCTACTTCCTACACACAAGGAATAGTGGAGCCAGCCATATATGATGGCTGCCTCAGGTGACAGATGCTGCAACCCCTCTGATCAAAGCAATGTCCCTTTTCATGTGACATAGCACACATTAAAAAGGAGTTGGACTTTGATCACATTACTATCACTGTCATCTTGATTTTTTTTATACCTTCCCCCCACCCCTCAACCAACAATGCTCTTGAAGAAATGTATTCTCTGAAAGAACAGCTCAGCAATGGTATATATCAGTGATGGCGAACCTATGGCATGCATGCAACAGGTGACATGCAGCGCCATTTGGCGGAGCACGCGAGGCATTGCCCTGTCAGCTGGCCAGCATGCATGTGTGCGCTGGCCAGCTGATTTGGTCATTTTTAAAGCCATTTTTCACCCTCCCCAGGCTTTATAGGAGCCTTGGGAGGGTGAAAACAGCCCCCTCATCTCACCAGCGGCCCTTCGGAGACTTCAGGAGTTTCCCTGAAGCCTCCGGAGGACTAAAAATGATGCTACAAGCAAA
>JAPKID020001226.1:0-15254 GCA_026931265.2 Tropidonophis doriae
AAACAATAGGGATAGACGTCAGAGGGGAATAATGGTATATGTATTAACATGTTAAAATATATAAAAGAACAGAAAGAAGGCTTAGAAATGAAGGGCAATAGTAAAAGGCATCTATAAATAATAATGAAATAATGGAATGGAATGGAATATTTAGGAGTAATAAGACTATGTCTATGTGTATTGAAATGCATGAAACCCAGATACCACATCATTATTGATATGTATAAATAATATAAAATAAAAACTTGTTTTTAAAAATAGAACTTACTTTACAATTTAGCTTGTTCAGATCGTGATTCTACTTTTGCTGGAGTTAAGCCCCAAAGTTCACAAACGTCAAAAAGGTCACAAATGTATATCTGCATAAGGCCTATGATGAGTAGATGTGAAATTCTGAATTTCTCCAACCTGCTAATTGGATTAATTGCCTTCTCTCCTCCCCGCCCCCTCCAGCCAATCTGTCTCCTTATTAACAATTCTTAACCCTTTCGGAAACAGGCGTCCGTTAGAGATGCAATCAAAATTCAAGATCACATCCTTCCTGCTAAGGCAGCCTGTTTTCCAAGGCAGAATATAGTAGATCCATGCATAGAACCAGACATGTTTTCTGTTTCATATGTCCTTCTACTGACCACTCTTATAGCTATGTAGATTTCATCATACTCTCTTGAAGTTAGCAGTGATGATTTTAAAATTAAATGGGCAGATCTAAGAGTTATTTGCGGGGGGGCGGGATTGTCCTGGGACTGTACCAGTTATCTGATAGCATGGAGGTCCTGGGTCTCAAGCCAGTATCTCCTTGGGCATTTTGATAGGGTAGGGTAGAATAGAATAGAATAGAATAGAATAGAATAGAATTCTTTATTGGCAAAGTGCGATTGGACACACAAGGAATTTGTCTTTAGTGCATATGCTCTCTGTACATAAAGAAAAATAATGGCTGAATCCCCTCGACAAATGGCTAACAATAATCCTTTATGACATAAAATACTCTGAGGGAGAAATACAGTTGGTAGGTAGGTAGGTAGGTAAGTAGGTAGGTAGGTAGGTAGACAGATAGAGAGAGGGAGAAATAAGTAGGGAGGTAGGTTGGGGGTTATACAGTGGTTGTGCGTACGTGTTTGTGTGTGTAGGTGTAGATCTACACACAGATTGGTTGGCCATTTAACCAGACTGGGCCACAGCAACGCGTGGCCGGGAACCACTAGTTTACTCTAAATGATTACAGTGGTGTCATAAAGTACAAGAAGCAGTATGATTACCAGACATTGGGGCAGAAACAGGAACATTGTCCTCAGGTTCTGAAGTTCAATCCCAACAAAAGACAGGTGGACAGATAGCCTATCCGGAAACAAATTGCATTCTTCATAAAAATTCAAGTTTGCAATCTAGTGGTGTTCGTTGATCCAAGTCTATGGTGAGAGAGTCATATGGCACTAAATATCTTTCAGGATGATGAAACAGCAGCAGTTTTCTCTTTATGGGAGGGTAAATAGCAGGATAGACCGATATACTCCATTTGGAAACACCATACTTAGACAGTTATAAAATACTGCTTCTGAGGCAGGGATCCCAAGAAGCCACATGAAAAACTGGGACAGTTGTGGAGAGCCAAACCAATAGGACTGTGAAGGTACATAGGCAAGCAGGCACACACACATATATAAATTGGAGGAAAAATAGGAACTGCCTTCAAAATAAAAGCAATGCAGCAAAATAAAAGCAATAAAAGCAATTGCATGCATGACACACACTTATTTGCATCTGATTTCTAATTTCTGATTGATCACATGTGGGCTGGACAAGAGTAGCCAAGGCCAGATTTAGCCCATGAGCCATAAAATTCCTAGCTTTGTTTTAAGGATTGGTTGTAATAAATCCTATTTATTTTCCTACTCATTTCTATGCAAGGCACCTGAACACCCTTGGCCCTTATAACTACTTTTATGTACTTTTTGTTTTAAATAAAGGTTATATAGTTTTACATCTTATATAAATTTACCTCTTACTCTTTTTTGCTCAAATACCTCTCGGGGTAAACAGTGTTCTACCAGAAGGGACAAGATTCTATTCGATCTTGAATAAAACTACTAGAATTTGTTGTCTTATTGTTGCACTTCAAAGATGTATATATGTACACAGTTACATTACTGAATAAGTGCTTATTCTGCTTATGAAAGGACTACATAAACTATGTTAAACAACAGCAAATTTAAATAATTGAAAAGAACAAAGGGAAGAACAAAGCTAAATGAAAGATCATTAAAAAGATATTTCTCATATATTTTTGCTCAGTCAGTTGTTTTAATTAAATATTATTCAAAGCACATTTTTTGTTTATTTAAAATTACAGAAGTTATGTTCTGTAATCAAAATCCATCTCTTCAATAAAACAAGATGCAACAGGTATGGGATTTAAACAGCTACTTTATAAAAAATCCCATTATTTAAAATATTTTTGCTTGAGAATAGGTCATAATATGAGGCAACATAGGGCAAAATGTAGGTAAATTATTTGTTCCGTTTTTCAACTACAAAATACCTAGCAAACCTATTTTTATTATCACAATGGTCACATTTTGCTGGCTCTTTCTTCTCACCTCAACTTTGTCTAATGAAGTACACCAATATATTATAATTCTGCAATCAACTATTTATATGATGCAATTTCCAATTATTCTGTACTAAAAATATTATTGTAGATTCATGTGTTTGGAAACTTTTTCCATACATTAATCAATACTTCTCTTTAGAAATATGATAGGAAATGTTTTACTTAATTTTCAAATTGGAAAATATGGCTTGCCAGTTAAGAGTTTAAAAAAAAATTGCAGGCAATTCTCCAACCTCCTTTTTTTAAAAAAAATGTACACACAAAAATACTTCAAGATGAAAATTTTAAAGCTGTCATGTTTTACATGTTTCAATTGTACAATGATGCATGGCATACAATGTCATAATTTCCTACCATTTAATATTTCAGCAAAACTATAAGAATCTTCCCCCCCATCAGAATTCTAGCATCACTTGCAATGCTAAAGTTAATGTTGTGCCAACCTTTTGATTACTCTTTTCCATAAGGGTATGGAAATTTTTATGAAATTAAGTGGCATGCTTGAAGTTTGCTTTTAAAGCAGCAATCCCAATTTCACTGGATGTTTTAAATAAATCCTTTGATAAAGCACTTATTTTCAGTATTATTTTCAAAGAATTAAAGTTGGTCCTAACTTCGTTTATAGAATTTCACAGACCCATCAGCCAAAATTAAGAGATTTTAATATTTCAGAAAATCTAACAATGAGATCACTAAGAGTCAATCCTAATTTGTTGGCACATAAACATAATTTAATATAGCAAATAGGACAGAAAAATAAACAAATACAGGGAATTATGCCTTGATCTTTACTAGTTTGTCCACTTGCCCATATTTTAAGAACATATGATTGTGTACATGTGAATATATTTTGTTTATAAATTAATATTAAATGAAACAATTATTATTACTTTATATTTAAATATTAAATTTTTAAGAAGTTATTTATTTTGAACAAATCTATTTCAGAATAAAAGCATTTACTGGATCAATCTCATACTCCTCCAAGTTCAGTGACATGTTTTATTATTTGGTTTTTCATACATTTTTCACATCATATTTTGTGCAGCCTGACATAAACAGGGCATTCCATAAGAAACCATTATATACTTTTCTCATAACAACAACAATGCAAACTTCAATAAAGCATTTTGTGGAATCTTAAGGATTTTAGTTTGGTGATGTCAATACATCCCTCTGGACCTGAAAAGATGTTCTGCTGTGTTATATCACGTGTCGCACAGTATATCACTTTTTATTTCCCATCCCTCAAGTATGGTATGCACACTGTTTAATGTCTTAAAATCTCAATGTAGGCATAATTTACACAAGCTGTGCAAATGCTTGATTTACGGAAGATGGTCTATGCAAGATTTATAGGAAAGATTTAGCTATTTTAAACAAGTTGAATTCTTATGAGTAACAGCATCAAGAATCCAAGTCTACCACAAATTTTTATTGTTATTATAAAGCTCAAATAGAAGAAATGGAAAATGGTATGACCTCAACTCAAAGATAGCTTTCTTTCTTTTAAGTCACCAATTCTTTGTTTCAATTATGTTCTTGGTCTTTAATATTTTTTTCCCCTCTTGGTCAGTTTTGATCACAGAAGACACAGATCCTAATATTTTGACAAATGATTGCCACAATCCAGATTCATAGAGTAATGTATTGAAAAGAATATTGCCGTAGTTGATCAGAAATAAGCATGAACCAAAAGAAAAAGAAAGTGAAAAAGAAAGCTATGGATTTTTCACTTTTAAAAACATATGAAAAGTAACAATGTAATATGACACCTTTCTACTGTTTAAGTCATGTGGTGAATGCCTTTGATTTCCATGATTACAATACTCTTCAGGAAAGGTACCTCCTAATTCATTAAGGACTGTGGGAATTTTGGTCTTATTACCAATTTGTAAGGTTATTACATCAGACTCTTACAGAGTTCTGTTAGCCAAGAAGATAGGAATGTGTTTTTCCTATATTGCTTCTAAACTTTGGAACATCTGGATATTTTCCTTTATCCTTTTTGAATGTCTTAAAGAAATAAGTTACTGCTGTTTTCCAGTATTAATTCATCCATAGTTTAATTTTAACTAAACATAAATTAACAGTATTTTAAGTAATTTGGAAAATATGCAAATTTACACCAATACAACGTTAATACAGTACGCTCTCAGTTCTAAAACTTCATTTAATAAGCATGTGGACTTCTTCCTTACTTCCACTGACAATAAATATTTGTCAATATAAAATATTTGTGTAGAATTGCAAATTATTTTGATTCTTTTCCTCTTGTCAAAGATTGCTCTCCATTCAGTGAATTAAAGAGATTACTTTTATAATTTAAAAAAGCACACAGATTTTTCTCTAAATGTTTTAACATATTATTTTAAAAATAGGGCTGCATTTTGTTAATATATTTATTTCCTAACTAAATATCTACATTTTCAAAAGGACATGTGAACTAGTATTACTTGTATACCTGTATCTCCCATAAATCAAGTTATTCTAACATCATCCTAACTACTCCTTTATTTACCGGGAAACCACATTGCAAAGAAAACCATTATTCAAACTTAATGACTGTGTGATTACTGATCAAAGAAATATTCTATGCACATAGAACATAGAGCAAGCAAAAAGCCAAGATGTGACATTGTGCCTAAATCTTATTAAGACATTTGTCTTAATGCCATCGTGAAAGACTATCCATGACAGAATTTCTCCTTAGGCAAAAACTCAAGGTACTACCAAAGGTTCTCTTTTTTTTCCTTCTTCTTAATCTCTGGGCATTCTTTTCTCTTAAACACTAAACAACCACCTTCCACTAAAAAACCTAACTAGTTGGCCATAATGTGTGACAATGGCGTGACAATGTGTTATTCACTGAAGTATAACATGGAAATATTTCTGCAAATATCATCTCATATACTATCTAAATTTGTAGTTCAATGTCTTTGTATGGGTTATTTATAAATATTGTTTTTGACGAAGTGAACTAAATGTAAGGGAATTGTAACTGGTTCACATTTAATTTTGCATTAGTAGTTGTAACAGTCATAAAAGTCAGAGCATGTTACTCTTTACTTCATTAGCACTTTGGGACATACTAATGGAGTTGATATAACTTGGCTTCTAAATTAACCTATTCCTTGTATTCAGAAAATAAATTGCACCATAAATTAGTGTGATCGCTAACTCTTAGAAAGTTAGAAGCAAACAGCCTGAAACTAGACTAGTCTGTTACACTAACTAGGTTCAGATAAGAATCTATAGGACAGCATGAGCCAGAGAAAAAGCATTTGAACCCTGATTGCATGTGATACGTAACAATCACTGGAATTCTTTAGTAACGGCTATATTAGGTGTGTGGGTTTTTGTTTTTTTACAAGAAGCCTACTTATTGGTCCTGCTTCAAACTACCTGTCTGTTTTCAGGTTTTTCAGAGAAGCCTAAACCATTGAGAGTGGATGAGAATCAACCAGTTCATAAATTTAATAAATTATTATTTATTAAACAAAATGATATAGATAATGAAACTACCCAAAATGCTTATATTTAAACTTAATATGTTTTGCAAATGCAGCTGTACCAGCTTAACTGATCTGGCTTATTTGATATGTGATCATTGTAAATTTAGCAAGATTAGAATCTAGTAGGTCAAATGCCAATAGGATCCAGTCTCACTACCTCATTATTTGCCCAGGAGCTGAAGATTTTTTGGTATGATTCATATTACAGTTTGCTTCAGCCTATTGTGACTAACTAATCAACACATGATACAACTGCATTTCTGCTGATTTCTCAGGGCTAAGGTAGATCTTTTTTTTCTTTATTGTCCTGAATTACTCTGGTTAGTCATTTAATAAGAAACAGTCCTACAAGCACTAACTGAAGGGAGAAAATGGGTATTTACCATTTGATACACTCCAGTGGTGTACTTTCAGGAATCAAGCACACAGGGAAATCCAGCGCAGGTTAGCCTGAGCAATATAGTTAATGAGGTCATCACTTGCAGCCTTAAAGAGTGGGAGAAAAACAAACATACTCTCCCGTCATTCTTCACTTCCTCCCCCACCACAAACCTAAGTGTTTGCTGTAGGTTTATCTCTTTTCCACACATCAGATCATATTCATGTTCAGTGTGCCAGAGCCCTATTCTTCAAGCTTGTTGAAATATTGCTTTCTGAAATATGTGTGCTAACATTTGGCCAACACAACCACAAGATGATTTTATTAACTTGTAGCTCATTTCATAGACTGCTGCTCATGTTGCTAACATATGCTTGCCTACCATTTACTGCTCTATAATTAGGGGAGTCATATGTAAGAGATACTGAAAACCTCTTTTTTTTTTAGTTCAGCTAAACAGACTGTTTAAATTTTGAGAAACAAAGCAATTTATTGAAATAAGACCACATTTCTGCCGAATTCAGTTCCTATTATTTAGAACATTTTAAATAACATGCATAATCAAACCATTTAAGAAAGTTTTTAGTGGTTTCCTAAGGAGACAAAACCTAGACTGTGATAATAAGGTGCTTGAGACATAATACCAAGCCACTATTTGGTGTTCTCTGTCTGAGTTTCATGTCATATCCCTTCCTTGTACCTGGTGATTCAAAGCCAACTGCAAGCAGTTGCCTTCATTCAAATTAAATAATCTATAATATCTCAAAACAGAAAAGGTAGCTAGTTGGTTGCCATACAGAAAAGAAAAGAAAAGTGACGGTCAGGTACCTGGTGTTTTAGCTAGGTCCTCCTAACAGCTCGCTGGATTTGACCACAAGGCAATCTAGCAAAGGCCTGTTCTGGCTCTCTAACCAGATGCTTTTAGGGAATTTGAAAACATGGATAGAACTGTGATAGCTTTAGTGTTGCCACATAGCAACTAGTATTTGAAGAACATCACCTCACTGTTTTGAAGTAGAATAATAATAATAATAATAATAATAATAATAATAATAATAATAATAATAATTTAATTTAATTTAATTTATAAACAGCTCTCTCCCTGAAGGGACTTGAGGCAGTGCACAGGGAATTAAAAATACACATATATTAAAACCTACACACATTATCATACAAATTTAAAAGTGAATTAAACCTATAAGCAGCAACCTATAAGAAGGATTTAGCAGCTACTGATAGGCAGAAGATAGAACTTATCCAGTACCCTTTTAAAATGATCTAAATCAGGGGTAGTCAACTTTTTTATATCGACCACCTACTTTTGTATCTCTGTTAGTAGTAAAATTTTCTAACTGCCCACTGGTTCCACAGTAATAATGATTTATAAAGTAGGGAAGTCAATTAAATTTAAAAAAGGAAAGTGCTTTAGTATCAGACCAAACCCCTACTGTCCACCATGAAAGCTGGAACACCCACTAGTGAGCGGTAGGGACCAGGTTGACTACCACGGATCTAAATTGATGGTGATCATTACATCTGACATCAGGAAATGTTATAAATTAAATATGCACAGTGTAAAATAATAGTGGTAATATACACAGAGCAATGTGTATGACTATAGAGCAGAGCAATGGCCATGACTATAGATGAACTAAATGCCATGGTGCTTTCCACCCATTATTAAACCAATCACAGTTTTGGTCTCCAAATTAGGAAACAAACTATGGCTTACATTGGTTTCTTGATTTTTGTTTTCAGTCTTCCTGGCAATAGCTATAATAAATATCAGGGACTTGTAGAACTACAGTATGTTAACTAATATCCCATAGCCTGAACCCTAATTTGAGAAATTCTCAAAAAGTTTGGATCCTGGCTAAGTAAAATGACAACTTTATAAAATCAATAATTTTCTGTTTAGAACAGAATTATTCAAAAGGAATAGGATAACAGAGTTGGAAGGGATCTTGGAGGTCTTCTAGTTCAAGCCCCTTTCCAGTTTATTAAATTTGAACAATAGTATATAACATCATGGATTCAACAATGTTATTTGACTGAGAAAATCAGATTAAGCATCCAAAGCACGCTTTTGGACTATTTATCATAATTTTTAAGTTAATTCAATTAGATAAACGAAATAAATAAATAAATTTGCCTTTTACTTCTATTTTTTTAAATTTTCTCTCCCCCTCAAAACTCAGATCAGCATGCTATGGGCTATCAAGAGTAGTACTGAATGGTGAAAGTATAAAGAAGGGGTTTATTTTTCCTGGGTAGTTTCTTATTGAAGATACAATTATATTTTAAAGGCTTATTGGAGACTCTTCTTAGACTTTTCAGCTGTGTTTGTAAGCCCTATTTTGTTTTGTTTTGTTTTTTCTGTATTACTTTCAGGAAAACCTTTGCTACATACACCCATGCCAACATAAGTCTCAAATTGCTTTTAGCAACCTTATTTAGTCCTGCTTTCAGGTTGCTGGAAAGAGATCAGATTTATGATCGATAACAAACAAATAAAAAAAAGCTGGGTGGATATATTTTTCTCTGCCAGAACAGTAGTGCTTGGTTTTGTTTTGTTTTGTTTGCTAGTCAGCATTAAACACAGGTTACGACAAGGGAAATTTCATTAGAACTCATTTTCTTTTTCCAATTTCTTCAGTTTTCAACCTGATATGCAGTTATAACTTGTATTCATTTTTGATATCGAAACATGGACAAATGCAGGGAATTTTCTGAGCCCACTGGCAATTCTTCCTACTGACCAATAGAGGTAAAGGTTTCCCTCTCACTTGTGTGCTAGTCGTTTCCAACTCTAGGGGGGTGTTGCTCATCTCCATTTCAAATCCAAAGAGCCAGCACTGCCCAAAGACGTCTCTATGGTCATATGGTCGGCATGACTTAACGCCGAAAGCATATGGAATGCTGTTACCTTCCCACCAAAGGTGGTTCCTATTTTTCTACTTACATTTTTTACATGCTTTCGAATTGCTAGGTTGGCAGAAGCTGGGACAGGTAACAGGAGCTCACTCTATTACATGGCACTAGGGATTCAAACCGCTAAACTTCTGACCTTTCTGATCAACAAGTTCAGTGTTTTAGATACTGCATCCTTTACTATTAATAGGAGACTCTAATTTTATTTTATTTTTTGGACTGACCAATGGGAGACTTAAAAAAAACCTATTTCATCAGAGTGACATCTCGGCATTACTTCAAATTGCAGAGGAAGTCCAATTAGGAAAAGAACTAAAGGAAATAGCACTCTTACAATAGTGATATTGATATAATGAAAGGAGGTGGGTGGTAGCGTTATTAATGGAAACATCCATGTCAACTTCCACTATCACTGTATTGCATATAAAAGTATCTGATGGACTAAAGCAGTGGTAGTCAACCTGGTCCCTACCACCCACTAGTGGGCGTTCCAGCTTTCATGGTGGGTGGGTGGGGTTTTGTCCAATACTGAAGCACTTTCCTTTTTTTAATGCAATTGACTTCCCTATTTTATTTATTTATTTATTTATTTATTTATTTATTTATTTATTTATATATATTTGACTTATATAACCGCCCCCACCATTACTGTGGAGGCAGTGGGCAGTTAGAAAATTGTACTACTAACAGAGATACAAAAGTGAGCGGTAGATATAAAAAGGTTGACTACCCCTGGACTAAAGTATTGGTACTGGAACTGAAAAAGATAGTGGTATCTGGAAAAGCACTTTTTTCCCCAGATACCTTTCACAGTATCAATCATCATTATTGCATATTGTTATAATGATGAGAGGGAGATATGGGGAAGCAAAGTACTGAACAATGAAGCAGGCAGACTCCAAGAACTGCACTTTCAAATTGCAGGCAGAATTGATCTTGGGTATTCTGATTGCAAATCTTTGCAATTATTCCCAGACCTGTAATAGCTCAGGCTAAGTGAAAGGAGGAAAGTTGGCAAACTTTTTTTTTCTTATCCCTTTCTCTTCAGGAGTGGATTGGACTTTGTGCAAATTGCCAACATTCTCCATGGTTTTTTGTTTTTTTAAAACATAAGCAACTAGGTTAAAAGGAATGGCTTGCTTGAGCCAGCAAGAAGAAAAAGAGCAAAGAGAGAACCAGCAAGTGACAAACTACTCTGGCATTTAATAAACTGATTCAAAGACAGCTAAGAAAAAGGGGCCAATTTGATCAGGTAGATCTGGAGCCAATGTTCAACTGGCACAATTTACTCCACCAAAAAAAGAACCTAAATAAGAATTGCAGCATAATATGAACTATGTTCATGACAGGGTCTCTTGAGCAAACTCAAATCAAGCATTTACCATCCATTTCTAGAAAGCAATCAATGAAGGCTTCAGTTCTTAAATAGGAGATCAGTGAGATACTTAATAATAACCATTGCTTTAAATATATTCCTACCATTGTTATTTTAGCAATCATCGCCATCATCATTGCAGGGGACACAAAAGCTAATGTAGAATTATTCAAGGTCTTTAGACTTGTACTTCACATAAAGACATCGTCCTTTTTTGGCTCACAAGGTGTCTCAGTATTTTATAGTTGGCATAGATAAAGGAAGGAATTAGAGGGATCAGCCACTTAGGCTTTAAGTATAATACAAACTATTCACAACAAGGAGAGTTAAGAAGTAGTCATTTTTCAAATTGCTGCACCTCGGTCTACTATCATGCTCGTCCACTTTAACAAAACGAAACCATCTAAGCTTGTTGATATTAAGTGACACAGCAAGAACATTAGAACATGAAAATGGACTCTAGTGGCAATTTAAAAGGAAAAGTTTTAGTGAGCAAAGCCAGTGTCACCAAATAAAGCAAAATTAATTGCCATATAAAGAAACAGATGAGCTGAAGAGTTTGCAGCCAAAAGACAAAGAATTGAAACTCTTATAGAAACTGCCATTCATATAACTTTTTTATGCATTATATTTTATTTTCTCTGAAGTTCAGAATATTAACCAGATAGTAGATGGAGAAGCATTGTGCTGCTGATACCAATTTTCAAGATTTGGGTTAGCCATGAATGTATAAGATATTGATCCTAATATTAATATTTGAACACCTTTTGGATTGAAGAATTTAAAAGAATGTCCTCCAAAGAATACCTGAAGTTTTAAATCTGGATGGCTCTTCAAAGTGAATGTAAGTGATAAAAATCTGACTAAGGGAATAACAGAATTAGAAGGGACCTTGGAGGTCTTCTAGTCCAACCACCTGCTCAGGCAGAAAACCCTATACCATTTCAACCAAATGGTTGTTCAATCTCTTCTTTAAAAATCTCCAGTGTTGGAGCACCTACAATTTCTGGAAGCAAGTTGTCCCACTGATTAATTGTTCTGTCACAAAATTTCTCCTTAATTCTAGGTTGGTTTTTCCCCTTGACTAGTTTCCATCCATTGCTTATAAAAATGAATATGAGAATATCATTGCTCTCATCACTGATTGAAAATAAAAGGTAAGCCTACTATATAGGATTTTTTATTTTTTTTATGACTGTAAATAAATCTTAATTTTTTAAAAATGAAAACTTCTCAATTTTTTCCCACCTAATCCTAGTTATGATGACTATACTAATAATGACATGGATCTAGTTAAAAATTAGTGCAATTAATATAACGTGGGATTGGAAATTAAAACCACATAGATGGGAGAATGGAATCATATTCTTGCCAGTTGTACTTTGTACGCACTTGGAAAATTGGGTGAGGGGGTACTGGGGACATGGGCTTCTCTAGGTTATTGTGGCCAAAATGTGGCTCACCTAAAGCAACCAAATATCTTTGAGGATACAACATAACTTAGTTGCATGCATGCAAAAAATAATGAACCTCCAGAAAACTTTGATACTTTGCTGATTAGCCCTAATCAAAAGCAAAACCAGAGTTTATATATTTTGTCCCACTGCAATGGAAGACAAAGAAAGACAAAGGCAAATTTTTAAAAAGTGAAAATAGTGAAAATTATAGTTTGACATTGCAATGGTTTAGATAAACACATCTATGTGACCTTATCTGAACATGAACAAATACAGGGTTGAATACAAATCACAATGCCTATAGAAACAAACCAACCATGGAATAAGATATACACAGAAGCTTTTTTTACTCTCTCTCCAACCTTCTTAGGATTCACCCCTTTGACTGAGTTACCTAACTAATTCCAACCTCATATCTTGCAGATATGGCCCTAGGTTAAATTGGCTCACTCCTGCTGAGCATCTCATGCTTGCCTCTGAAGATGTTCATGAGATGCCTCTATCCCTAGAACCTTATCTCACAGAGCCCTCCCAAAATAATAGCTTCCTTGATCAAATTCAAATTCCTCAGAGTGTCTTCAATTGGGTTCAGAATTAGAGAGACAAAAGGAAGGTAGCAAAAACCACAAGTACACCACAAATGATCTACTGCCCCCCCCTCTCATCCCTCACATCCATGTCAAAACAAGGTCCAAGCCATTAATAAACAATTGGCTTCAGCAGGACAAGCTATATATACAGAGCTTCTCAAAAAGTATGAACCACAGGGCAGGAATCCAGAATTAACATTTGAAAAAGGCTGGTGGCTTTCTTTGCCAGCACCAACGCTCATCAGGCAGATTTTAATTCAGAAAGTAATTTGCAAATGTTTGGTCTTCATACAGAGCCAAGAGTCAGAAACATTTTTGATAGTGCCGTATTTCCAAATTGTGTTGAAATTTGACTCTTCCTTTATAATTTTCAATAAATATTTTATATTATCATTAATATATTAATTTATTAATTTGAAATAATTATAATTATAATCTAAATCCCAAGAAAGGAGTCTGTTATGAAATTATATTAATTCCAGGGTGGCTTCAGTATGTGTGAATTTCTGTAGCTTATTACGTATTGAATAAAAATGTGCATGGACACATGTATTGATGTTTTCCATTTTCATTCTGGTTGATTTCTAATTCTTAAATCTTAAAATTTTGAACGTAAGATACCAGTAACAGCTATTTACATTTGCTTTAATTATTTTTTTTAATGACCTACATATTTTGCCAGTTGACAAACTTTTGGCAGCAGTTATTTACTTATGCAAATACTTAATAAAATAAGTGCACCTTTAAATCTGGAGGAATACTGAAATACAAGTAGTCATATGCTCCAGGCATCCAAACAACTGCATGACTTAGCTTCAGATACAGATAGGAAATTTAAATGTGCTTTTTTTTTCAATTTTCCTTGTTTTCCTTGATTTAAGAAAACATATTTAAAAAAAAACAAAAGTCCCATATCTGTCAGTGGTAATGAGCTGCTTAAAATCATCAACCTAACATATTTTGCAAATCACAAACAATACATTAAATATAAGTCTCATATTACAACTCTTAACCACACAAAAAGTATGGCAGCCGTTCTTTTAAACTTGTTTGCATGGCACTGACCCAGCAGCTTTGATAGCAGCTAAAGCAATTCCTTGCAAGATGCTCCAGGAGAAGATAAAACAACCCCCAGAATCCTGGCAAACATAACATGGAGGAGAAATGCTTAACCTGCTTGAAATCCTTTAATGAGTTTTCCCAATGCACACAAGAAAGAGAGGCAATCCACAGAAGCTTCCTATTCTAAACAGGCCCTCAACAACTGAATTGGCAGAAAGTGACAATATGTTTGGCAGTGGATAAACTCTGTAACTTAGTGGAAAAAAACAAGATTAGAAGAAGATAAGAGTGGAGGCAATTTAGTTGTTTTTTAGGAAAAGGAATTGCCACTTGGTCCTAGGGATGTATCTAGATGGCAAATCTAGACAGCATACTTAAAAGCAGAGACATCACTCTGCCAACAGAAGCATGTATAGTCAAAGCTATGGTTTTTCCAGTTGCAATGTATGGCTGTGAAGGCTGGACCATAAGAAAGGCTAAGCACTAAAGAATTGAGGTCTTTGAACTATGGTGCTGGAGAAGATTCCTGTGAGTCCCTTGGACTGCAAGGTGCTCAACTCAGTCAGTCCTAGAGGAGATCAACCCTGACTGCTCTTTAGAAAGCCAGATCCTGAACATGAAACACAAATACTTTGGCCACCTAATGAGAAAAAAGGACTCACTTGAGAAAAGCCTAATGCTGGGAAATATTGAGGGCAAAAGATGAATGGGATGACAAAAAATGAAGTGGCTGGATAGAGTCACCAAAGAAGTAGGTGTGAGCTTAAATGCACTCCAGAGGATGGTAGAGAACAGGAAGGCCTGGAGGAACGTTGCCATAGGATTGCGATGGGTCAGACACGACTTCACAACTAACAACAACAACCTAGTGAGTTTCTATTAACCTTTTCAAATACAGAATAGTTGACTTACAACTATTTACTTAATGACTGTTCAAAATTACAATGGCATTGAAGAAAGTAACTTATAGCCATTTCTCACACCTACAACCATCGCAGTATCCCCATGATCATGTGATCAAAATTTGGATGCTTGGCGACTGACATATATTTATGATGGTTGAGGTGTCCCAGGGTCATGTGATCACATTTTGTAACCTTCTGAGAAACAAGGTCAATGGAGAAGCCCGATTCATTTAAGCGAGTTGCTCTTCACTGAAAGTGGTCCAGCTGGAGTGCCCGAGGCTGGTCTTGAGATTCCATATTGGGAGGAGTTTGACTTTTTTGCTACCGAGGATATGGACAGGTTGTTGAAGAGACTTAGAGCCACCACATGTTTATTGGACCCGTGCCCCTCCTGGCTTGTACTGGCATCCTGGGAGGTGACACGAG
>JAPKID020001227.1:0-15252 GCA_026931265.2 Tropidonophis doriae
TTGTTTGGTAGTGGGTTAGAGATCGGGAGAAATACAGTAGGTAGGTAGGTAGGTAGGTAGGTAGGTAGGTGGATAGAGAGAGGGAGGGAAAATACAGTAGGTAGGTAGAGGGATAGAGAGAGAGAGGGAGAAATATGGTAGGTAGATAGGGAGGGAGAGGGAGAGTGGGAGAAATACAGTAGGTAGGTAGGTTGGGGATTATACCGTGGTTGTGTGTACGTACGGTGGTTTGTGTGTGCAGGTGTACATCTACACACAGATTGGTTGGCCATTTAATCATACTGGGCCACAGCAATGTGTGGCCGGGTACAGCTAGTTACAAATAGAAAGTATAATGACTGCAACTAAAGAAAATAAAGATAGTATCAATAGTAATGCAAATATCCAATGCAATCCTAAATCGTATAAAGAATGGTTGCTGGGATTGGGTATGCCTAGTTTAATTAAAAGGATTAGGGGTGACGTGATAGCAGTGTTCCAATATCAAAGGGAATGCTACAAAAAAATGGGGGTCAACCTATTCTCCAAAGCACTTGAAGGTAGGATAAGAAGCAATGGATGGAAACTAATCAAGGAGAGAACTAACCTAGAACTAAGGAGAAATTTACTGACAGAACAATTCATCAATAGAACAACTTGCCTCCAGAAGCTGTGAACACCACTGGAGTTTTCAAGAAGAGTTTGAACAACCATTTATCTGAAATGGTATAGGGTTTCCTGCCTAAGGAAAGGGTTGGGCAAAAAGACCTCCAAGGTCTCTTCCAACTGTGTTATTCTGCATGTGGAGCACTATTTGAATACTAGCTTTGACAGAATCACTATCAATCAATTTCAAAAGGCAGCTTTACTTGGAACAACTGACATCCAGCAATCATACCTGTAATATTATCAAACAATGACATATACAAACATTTTAAAAGTAATTAAATTGTATTTAACCCTGTACTAAAAACCCCTTAGTTAAAATACCCAATTAAAAAAAATTAATCTAGGGAAATGAGGCAGAGTGAGATCAGGCCACGCCAGCCTGATTAAAGAAATGAGTTTTTAGTCTCTGGCGGAACAGGTGAAGGTCGGTGATAACCCGTATATCCGAGGGGAGGTCGTTCCAGAGGGTGGGGCCCATCACAGAGAAGGCTCTCCCCCTGGGGGTCGCCAGCCCGCATTGCCTGGCTGACGGCACCCGGAGGAGGCCCTCTCTGTGTGAGTGAATAGGTCTAAGGGATGTATGGGGCAGAAGCCGGTCACGGAGGTAACTAGGCCCTATGCCATAGAGCACCTTAAAGATGGTAAGAATCACCTTGTAGCGCACCCATAAGGCTACAGGCAGCCAGTGCAGCTCTCGCAGGAGAGGTGTTATATGCGAGTGCCTAGGGGCACCCATAATTACCCGCGCGGCCGCATTCTAGAACCAACTGCAGCTTCCGAGTGCACCCCAAGGGGAGCCCCATGTAGAGAGCGTTGCAGTAATCCAACTGCAGTAATCCAAGCATGTAGCGACCTGTATACAATATCTTAAAAATGAAACTTTACAAATCAATGTCCTATTGTGGAGAAAAAATTGCAGACCAGTGTTAGATAAGCATTCATTTACTTGCAAACATCTTTTGCCTTCAAATCTGACCTGCTGCAGATTCCTATAATATAATGCAATAAAAATATATCAGAACATTGGGAAGATGGGAAGGCACAACATTAGCCATGGGATTTTGAGCATCTCCTTTGTATCAGTAACAGAGGCAGATTAAAAAAAACAGAACTGATTCAAAGATATTCTTCCATATAGTACAATTGTTTGAATAAATCTTCAAAAGAGAGGAAAAAGTTAATAAATGTAGGTTTAAATGAATTACTAGAGTTAGAACTTCCAGGTCTTTTAGGTATGTTCGTTCAGTAGCAAGGATTTCCTTTGCAATGAAATATGCTTTGTCTGTTGGGCATTTCTGAAAGAAACAAACACATTTCTAGTAAATAAAGAAGAAATGCTATATGAAACATGTAGTATTACTGTATTCAAATTGATTTAACATATAAAATGGATATTGAGACTAATAAGCCCACAGGTATGGCTTAAACAGACTGCTTTAAATACATTTTACCTGCAACTAAAAAATACAAATGATTTTGCCTAATTTACAAACGCACTACCAATGGGAGTTAAGGCTGATGAAAATGGGCACTTCCAAAAGAAGAGAAAGAAGCAGGGAGGGTGAAAGATCAGTCTTCCTTAGATGTTCTCCTAGAAAGTGCTGAGCTTTACATGGAAAAAACCCTACCAGAGGAAGAGGTTTTTAATAGGAATGGCAATCTTCCTCAAAGTCACTATTTCTATCTGAGCCTTAAAAAAATGAATCAGAAGAAAACACAGCATTCCTGCTGGATTATTTTGATTTAGCTTCAGTCTGTTTTAGCAGGTTAGCATAAAGGTAGAGGTTTTGTTATGGGGATGTGCCTTCAACAAATGGCCATCTTAACATTGGGATAAGGCATGTGTGTTTGTGAGGCCAGTATTGAACAAAATCATGCAGTGAATAATTTTCTAGTCAATGCACCATAATATAAATATTGGATATTTTTCAATGTATAATTAATTAGTTAGGTACTAAATCCCAACCTTATTCATCTTAATACATGATTTTGACCAAAAGCCTTTTACACAAGGCAAAAATATAGGCCTAAATTGACCATATTCTTTCAACTCAAGATATGAAGTTTTCCATTTGTGTTTTAGGATTTTTGTCTTGAGAAATTCACATTTACATGATGGTTATGTAATCAATGTTAACAAAGGTAAATCACCTAAGAGTTTTGCTGAATTTGCAAAATGAGCATTAAAATCTTGTGTAAATCCTTACTTTGCCCATAACTATGAGCCTTATTCTAAATAGAGTCTTGAAAAGGAATAACTGTTGAATGCATTTGCATTTTAAACTGCATTTCAGTTTTACATTATTATCTTCAATGTAAAAATAACATGAGCTCATAAGATAAGAACAGGCTTTTCTTGATTCCTGGATATGAAAAGATAATACAGCATTTGTTATTTTAGGTAACGGTGGTGTACTTATTTGTCCTTAACTCTTTTGGATGGAAAGCCAAACAACAAAGATACTATATGCAAAGGGACCCCAATATACGGCATCCTTTGCAGTAAGGCTACTAGACAAATATAGGCAAACTTGCACAAATAATATTAATAAGTAACAAAGAAAATGACAAGCTAGGAATAATGCAGTAAGTAGGAATGGAAATTGCACTACTTGTTGTCAATGGCTCTTCCCACACTTACTTTATGTTTTGTTTCATCCTCTTCTTCAAACCTAGCTCCACTAAGATCATTCAGGACAGGACTCAGCAGAGGAGATGAGCCCTGGTTCACAGTTTCCTGTAATGGGGGACTCAAGGACACTGGACTCTTCACTTTAAAAGAAGATAGTTGAGGACCTAAGCATTACATAAAAAAAGAAGGGGAAAGAAAAATAGTTAAATAATGTCTCTTTTTATAAAATACCAAAGTAGGTATACATCTATGTAAAAGCAATTCTTGCCTCCTGTAACTTTACATTAAATTAACAAGCCCTCATATTTTTTAAGTTAGGCCATGAAAATTTCATGATTTGTTCAAGTTTAAACCAGTATTAGCTAAAAATTTGAATTCTAGACAAGAAAAATGAAGTCGATTCCCCCCACCATCTGCAATTCATCTGTTTAAATAATCAAAGTTGCACAGCAGTGAATTAACATCTCCTTTGGATAAATAAGTTCTATAACATGCAAATCATAATTCCTTTGGGAAAGTGGAAACGAGAAGCAAGAAAACTTAAATGGATGCACATTTCAGAATTTAGTACTAATCTGCGAAACGTTTTGCAGAGACCGAAAAAGGGGCTTTAGGAAAAAGAGACCAAAGACTGAAATCCCTTCAAACCCTATGGAGGAAGCTTAAGCTAACTATTGACACCACCTTAAAACACATTGCATTGTTAATTATATAGAGACAATTTTTGGTTATCTTTTGAAGAAGAATCATACACAAGAAGATAACTGCCAAGAAAAGAGAGCTAGGAAATAGAGAGAGGAAACTGGAGAAGCAACAAAATTGTTGAAGTGCTTACAAGCTAAAATATCTAGTCAATTTTTTCTTGCTTTCCTCTAAAACTTGGCACAACAACGTATCAAACGGTCCGCATAGAAAGTCGGTAGCTGACGCCCATAATTTTCCTTTTGCAAGCAATTATAAGTTTCAAGAATGGTGGATTTTAAAATAAATTTGGTGCAATAGCCTTGCTATTTATTATTCAAGAGAACAAATTCCTATCATTATTTAAACCTTCAGTTTGGCTGACATTTTTGATGTTGCAACTATGAACGATCTTGCTTGATTTCCCATGACAGAACTGTCTTGCAGAGGGCTGTACCAGAGAAGTCTCCTACGCTGATGCTGATATGAAAAGAATGCTTTCAAACAGTTTGCCACTCCCACTCCAAATTCCATCCTGTGTATTCTTAGAAAAACAACATGTGTCTTTGTGCTCTGGGAGACATTTATTCTTAATTTTATGATTTTTTAAAAGTTATGTCAAACTGTCCAAAAAATGTCACTGTACAGTGATGATACAAATAAGCAGACGTGCAGAGTTTTTCCAAGACTTACTTTAAAAGTAGATTACAAAATTGGGAAAGAGCCAGTTGCAAACTCTCTGTTACAATACTGGCTGCTGGTCTTTTGACTCAGGAAGTAAAGCTGTTTAAAAAGTCATGAATGAAATAAGGGGGAGGTAGCATGAGAAGGAAAGGACGTTTCAGTGCAAGTATTTGCACAGTTTGAGGAAGCTAAATAATGTTACACTTAGTCACCTGGAAGAGATTCATGGAAAAAGTTAACTATTAACATTCTTTGCCAAACCACTGCATATCTGCACTGTACATTAGCTTATATAATATTTTCCACTGGGGCCTTGTTAGCATCTGTAAGATCTGCAAGAATTAAAATTACTGACATTTGTTATTGGCAGGCAAAACCATTTACTGGAAAACTGTTTTAGTTCAAGGAATTAAATGGAAAGGAGGAAATGAATTAATATATGTGTTATGCAGTTTGCAACCAGTCCTGTCAATTGTTTCTTTTCAGTAGATATTTTTATTTGCAATTTTCTTTAAGCTATTTCAGAGAGCACAAAATACTATGAATTTTTATGTGAGTTAAAATATATAGTCTCAGAATTTGTCACTCTCTGCAAAACGTTTTTATTATAAAAAAGTCAATTGTTAGAATTATTTTTGATACAAAATTGAGGTACCCATCAGTGTATAACTGAAATATGTATGCCATAGTGTAGTGGTTAAGGTGCTGGCCTAAAACGTAGGTGACACTGAATTCTAGTTCCATTTTAGACATGAAAACTCAGCCAGTGACCTTGAGACAATCTCTCTCTCTCAGTCCAACTCAATCATACCATTGTTGTTGTGGGCAAGGGGTATTATGTATGTTTGCCCCCTTGAGTTATTTATAAAATAAAAGTATCCAGGTTCCTTTGCAGAAAGACTCAACCAGAACAAAACCACAAGTTTAAAGGTAGGCCTAGGAGTAGTATTACAATCTAGCATCTACCCTGCCTCCCAATTACCTAAGACCTTGTATCTGTGAATGAAATATTCTGAACATGTAAGAGATGTGTCTTCCATTGTCTGTTCTGCCTGCATCATGACAGTGAAGTTATATGAAGGTTTTTAGCAGCAGCAGATTGTTTAAAATAGAAATAGGAATTATTTGCCAAAAAAGTGGGAACACAGATATATTAAAATAATGCAGGATTATACTTTCAATTACACATACATGTTAGCATTTAAAAGGAAAGATCCAGTAATTTTAGCTGTCTTTTAATTGTCTATATCTCAATAAGCATTTCACCAATAAAATACTTGAAAAAGGCAAACTAATGCCAAAATGCTGTACAACACATAGCAAAGTCTAGTTTGAACTATTCTTTAAGTCTATAAAAAATTTTAGTGTCAGGATGCATATAGAATATCTGTCTGTCTGTTATGTGTACCAAAAACACATTCTTTTTGTTAAATGATGAATAGGTTAATATTCTAGAAACTTAACATGTGTATTATAGCTGCATCAGAAGTTCAAAAAATGGTTTTTTTCTTAGACTGAAGACTGTCCTTCCTCTTCTACTCCAAATTTGCTTTATTTGTTTTATACACTTGTTCAATGTATACACTTACATTTATGCACTTGTTCAACTTAGAAACATTCAGAGAAAGAAGGAATCTATTCAAGTATTAATATCCATTCAGATTTCCAATAGTCTCTGTTCCCCTCTACCTCCTCAATCTATTTAGAAGTGAGCAAAAGCAGTACACTTATGTAAATACTTCCCCATCGTATGAGAATATAAAAACCAAGGTCTCTATTTTAAAAAAAGATTACTTTGTAATACTGAATTAGTCCTCTAATGTTTCTCCACGGCTTCACAAATTATATGCCACAATCACTGTTTGTCCCTGCAAAACAGAGAACCTCAACTCTTTAATATATATTTCTTTTCAAGAAGACATAATACACACGCACAAAGGTCACATTCCAGGCCCACATATGACTTAATACCAGAAACTAAAAGTTATAAAAATGAATTATCTCTAAAAAAACTGAATCGTCTTGTGTGCAAGGTTCTTTTTCTATATACCTTGAATAGAAATGCATTTTCTAAAATCTACCATATTCATCCTTTCTACTTCCCATATTCTGATATGAATTATTGAAAACAGTTCTTATTCTTTAGCAAGAGTATTAAGTTTTTAATTTTGGGATTTAGTATGGGAAAAATCATTAATGACTCTGCCTAAAATATCCAAAGAAATTCTAAGGAGGATGAACGTGAATATCAGCCTTGTGGGTCATTTTTTGGTATATTTTAAGGAATTCCGATGTTTTGTCCAAAGTTTAATTGCAGAACCAAATTAAATTCTGATGCAGTATGTTGATTAATAATATGTTGATTAATAATATGTCCTAGAACAGTGATGGTGAACCTTTTCGACACTGAGTACCAAAAAGGTTGCGCAGAAACACTCATTGAACTCAGCTATGAGTTTTCTTGAATCATACCTGCCTCAGCCCCCATTTATCAAATAGGTACTAACAAAGTATAGGATCTATTAGAAGACATCAAAGGGCTTTAGAAAATGCTCTGAGATCAGGGAGTTGCATAAATATTAAGGAATAACAAGGCTACTATACTGCATCTGACTAAGAAAAGGTATGTAAATGATTTCTCAGTGAAAACTACAAATTCTGAAATGAATCTTTGCTTTCCATAAAAGCATCCAAACCAGACCGAAGCATATCTTTTGTGCATGTGCTTTACTGTCTAGTGAAATCTTCCCACCAAAACTCTTACGTAACATTACATTTGCAAAGTTGCTTAAAAACCAGTCAGTTCAGTTATTAAATTGCACTGAAGCCTGGAAAACTGTAATTGCCATTTATCTTTTTGCCTTCTACAAATCTATTGCAAATATGTATAAATTATAATCATAACAGTGTGACACCAATTATCAAAATAAAACTGAGTGTAAGAGAAGTAGGGAATCCGCATCTTGTTCACTATAAAAAAACCAAAAACTTTCTTCCCAGGATGTGTTATATATTCCTACAGTATAGTACATGGAGATTAAAAAGGATAGATAAATATCCCAAGGAAAATATTTTACTTACTTGAAATAGTCATTCCTCAAGATCTGTTTCTGAAAATTCATATTCATAACATTGTTCAACAATGCCAATAATATCAAAAACATGTCCTGTACTGAAATAACATCTTTATGGGGAATTTAATATTTTAGGAAGTACTGAGAATGAATAATTTCACAATCAGTGAAAAACGTTCAGTTATTTGGGAAGGTGGATAATACTATGTGAAGTTTTCTAAAAATATATACATTTTTTGTGACTGTACGTAGTATTGGTGTTAGTCTAAAAATAACTTGTGAACAGCATTGTTCCTGAAATAATAGAAGCACTACCACATTTTAACATTAAGTTTAAATTACATGATTATACTGTTAAGCTAGAAAAAACAGTATCTACATTTAAATGTGATGCCATTATTGAAATGAACAGAGCTAATTTAGACTGAAGATTCAGGTTTCTCATTAACTTTTGCCCTCAGTTAAGATCATATGTGTGAATCTGAAAGGCTATGAAAATCTAGGGATAATGGAAAGAAGTCAGATTTAATCACTGAAACAAACATGTCATGTTAAGGTAATCAATAAAGTTATGTAGAGGCTTATAGTAGAGTCTTCTGCTTGAATGAAAAATGTGGCAAAGGATACTTAAGGAATTTGAACATGTATTATAAGTACCTCCCTGCTGCATCTTTTCCTACATTTGTAACCTGAATTGTGATATAAAATATGACGACAATCAAGAAAAATATTAAGTGTGCTTGAAGTTTAAAAACTCTATGTATTTAACCTAGGAAATTTTAAGGATCTTTGATTCCACAGATTTGTTGATAAGGAAGGATACCTAAATATTATCTGGTGATCATGTAAATCAGATAAATAAAAATATAAATCAATTATAATACCTTTAAATTCATGCAACTGTGAAAATATGGGTAAATAGCTTATCTTATTGGCACAGTAACTGGCATCACTTGTTTAAGCCTGTTTTCTTTTTTGTAACTAACTAACAATGAACTAATTGTATGAATAAAGTACATTTTAACTGTGAGCAAGAACATATCATACCAAAATAGGACCTTGAACTAAATATTACAAAACAACAACTTGCTTTACAAAAAAACATTTGTTGTATTTCATATTTGCTTAAAATTTTATTCCTACTGTAAATATCAAACAGTAAATCAGGAAAGATTAAGAAAATCAATAATGATTCTCTTTTGAGAAAGAACAAGGAAAATAAAGTTAAAACGTGTTCTTATTTATATTGAATACCTTCTAATTTTATTGGATATGTAATTTCAAAATTATGAGTACAAATCTGTAGATATATAATCAAATTTCAACAGAAACAAAGATGTATAAAGCATTCATATTACGTAGATCATCATGATAAATAACTGTAAGAATTTCCAGTCTAAAATATTTTTCCTAATAAGTAAATACCAATAACATGAAATTGCTTATACCAAGGCACAAATAAATTGCATTATAAAACATTTAATAAAATTACAGTACATTGTGAAGGCAACCTGTTATACTTTGTCACTAATGGAATTATAATGTATTTTTAATATACTGCTACTGAAGGAATGCCCTCATTCTTTTAATGCCAACTTCTCAAAGAACTGTACCTAGGAATGCTTTTTTTTCATTATTTAGTGGTTGAATCTCCTAATATGCTACAATTTTACCAATATCATTTATTTCTTAAGGTTAGCATAAAGATTTGTAAAAAAAAGCCCACAGTATTTATTTAGTCAACTTGGCCCTCTTACATGCAACGTTTATTGGAAGAAGATTTAACATAAAAGGGTAAGTAACCAACAGTCAATATTAATAATTTTGTTATAAAAGTCTAATCATGTCACGTAATATTTTAAAATTCACAAAATGAAAATGTGAGAATGAATATGAACAGATTTTTAGTAAAAATGTTTTTAGAAACATTTTAAAATATGTATTATACCTTATAGTAATAGTATTATCTATTATGTTTAGTATAAGTGAACAAGACTGTTAAGTAGGAATAATTCTACCTAATTAAGAGATAACAATAATAATTAAAAATGAAATTAGAGCTGAAGTATTTGATTTTACAAAAACAACAGTAAAATATATTTCAGGTTAAACCTGACTCCTGGTGAATAGAGATATGTCCATGTTGGGTGTTTGTAAAACAGTTTGCCATTGCCTTTCAGATTTTTTAAAACTAATTGGTCTAGTTCTGTAATCTCCTGTCCAACCAGTAACCAGTTCTGATCCTATTTAACTTATGCAAAATCAGCCAATCCATCAGCTAAGCCACTTGCTATGATACCCACATAGTAACACAAATTTTGTTCTTCCAAAGTTCAACTGTGTGTGACTCTTTAACTACATAACACCACCTATCTTCTTACAATTTTTAAATTGATCAAAATAACTACTTTAATATAGAATGAATACAGATTTATAATAATATACTATACAAAATGAATGTATCTGATATATATCTAATCATATCACATCTCATCTATTGCAATCAAATACCTTATCAGTATATAATGGAATTATATGGATTGATATGGCTGTTGAATTATCTGAAAACATAATTATTTTGCACAGGATCTTTAACATTTCTATCTGACCCCCACCACCCACTATGTTTCCCTGCCTGATTGTTGACACTTGGAGGATCAGCCTCTATTTATTAAGTTGAGATATTTTTTCTATAAAATATATTGCCGAGAAAAACTAATTTTAAAACTTTGAGGAATTTAGACTATTGCAAGATGAAAAAAATGACCTCTACAGTTTTGATTGTTTAAGAATAAACAAACAGCTCCTGAACTATAACTTTGTTAAAAGAAACAGAATAAGAATTAGGAAAACAAGAAAAACTCTTTTTTTTAAACAATAGAATGAACTGGACATTTATTTGTACACATTCATGCAATTTCCATGCAAAATTCTATTGAATATTATGGCTCTCTAGTTTCAATACCTAAATCAGCATTTCAGTGCATAGTATGCTGCCTACATCCTGGTTTTTTTAAAGGCTAGTGAAGAAACTAGTTTGTGCAGCATGTTCAGTTTGCTTTATTCAAGAATGCCGTTTTATATTATATCCATTCATTTGTTCATTCATTCATTCATTTGTTCATTCATTCATTCATAGCCTGGAGATCTTATAAAATGGATAAAGTGTTGTGAAAAAGTACTTTTAGCTGTTACTACAAAACGTACCAATACATTCACATATTCCTAATACCTGCGAATATAAGAACTAGTTTCTATTTCATACTGAAAATGCAGGCCATGTGACTTATTAATAATTGCACTTATTAAAAAAACATTTTAAAAATAGAAAAGGCAAGAATGATAAGTGTTATACACCTTCCTATGGATATCTTAATTTCAAAATGCAAATGGGTCTTAGTTTTCATTCCAGTCCTGAAAACCATGCTTCTTTTTTGTAAGATAATAGAATTAGCCTCAGTAACAACTAGAACAGTTACTGAAAAAAATGGGCAAAGTGTAATATTTTAAAAGCTTCTAGAAATTGTAACTCAAGACTTCTGACTGTCTCTCTCTTTATCTCTCTCACACACATACCGTACAATATTATTTTTATAACAAAAAATTTAAAAATATTTAATAAATGAATATATATATATTACAGTGCCTTGTATTTACTATTGATGCCTTCACTGCAATATAAATTGTTCTTGATGCCTTAAAAAAATTAGAATGAGATTCAACAATAAGGATCTAGTCTACAAATTTATATTTCAACGACTGAAAATAATAATCAGGAAAAAATGACGCTCTGGTACTTTTTAGAAATCTGATTCTAATCAGCATAAATTAATGTGCCATATCATCCCAAATATTAATGGTTTGTGCATGTGTTTTCTGACTTATCTTCTTTAGTGAGATTTTTGAGATTATTCTGAAAGTCAAAAGAGAAATTCTCTACAGTAGCCTGAGCAAAAGGATTGCTAAAAAAGAGGTTTATATCTAATGGAGGTGCAGATTCTGAATCCCATGAATCATCAGAACTACTAGAGTCTTCTGTAGTGGTAGGTGGATAACTCAGCTGTTCTAACTGGTCAATAATGTCAGTGAACTGAAGAGCTGAGCTTGATTCAGAACGCACTGAATATGCTGGAAAATTCACCATAGAACTAGCTTCAGACTGATTAGCAGAGCTGTAAGAATGCATAAATGGTGTGCCATTTAATGTTAAATTGTTGAGAGAGCTACTTTCAGACTGGTTATTAATCAGTGAACTAGTTTCAGAAGGACTCAGGAGACTTTGCATTCTGCTTGCTTGTGCTTTAACTTCAAATAATTCTGAGGTATTTGATGGCTGCTGATTTCCATTGAAATCACTATCTCCTTCAAATTCAAATTCATCATCCACATTCATATCTACTGCTTCAATTGAATATCTATCAGGACTTGAATGAGAGGATACCATACTCTGTTGCAAAATTTCTTTAGTTAAAGTAGGTGAATCTGAGAGACACTTAGAAAGACTCGAGTCCTTTAAATCTAGGCCATCGTACAAATAAGAAAAAGCTTCAGAGCCTCCAGCAAAAAAGGAGATTTCAGCTGGATCATCATCAATGAACTCCTCTGAAACATGAAGCTGAGAACTAACTAGCTTTACAAGAGGGGCATCCCTACCTTGAAGTTGACGCTGTTTACCAGCAATGATCATGTTTGTGGTAAAATCATCATCCTCATCATTTTCATTGCTGTAAGTTATCCTGCCTTCTTTGCTATACTTGTCTACTGCTATTTCTAAAGCACAATGATTCTCAACATCAGAACAAATGGGGCTGTAGTTTTCTTCAACATTACAAATCCCAACACCTTGGAATGACTGGAGGTTTGGTGATGCAGACTGTTGTACCACTTTCTTCCCAGTTTCTTCTGATATTATACTATTTCCTTCTGCTGACAAGCTCCCTCCGTGTGACATTCTGGGTTCCAAAAAGAAAGAATTGCTTTCTGTCAAAGAGGACAAGCTGGCAATGTTTGAAGGTAATAAATTATCCATATGGAAGGAGGCGTATGTGCATGCATTAGATGCTGGGATTCTTAACCCCTCTGTAAATGAGATACTCTGGAGAGAAAACAAAATTTAGTATTAGATTAATTGTTTCACCATGAATCTAAGAGGGTCAAACATAAAATATCTAAATTGGTTTAGGAACTTATTCTCTAAGATCATAAAACTGTATACCAAGAGCCTCCTTCCCCCACAATTTTTTTAAAATATTTGCTTCATTTCCAGGTTTTAGCCACCCATTTTATTTTTGTTATAATACACAGAAATATAAAAGCTGTAAGTCTTTTGTAACTAGGAAATATATATATGCCTTTTGCATTCTATCCAAATGCCAATGCAATCAAATATCTTAGTGTTCTCTGAACCTGGTTGTTATTCTGCAAACATAGCATGTAACATTATCAATGCACGGTAGAGTGACATTTGTTGGTTGTTTATGTGAATTTGCCCTTCCAAATTTCTTGGTGTAATTATTAAAACAAAACGCACATAAATAATTGCTATATTATTTCAGAATACTTTGAAAGACTTGCCTATTTTCATGGGAATGGGAGTTAAGAGAGTATGAATCCATACTACTGGTTTAGTGTGACAGCCACTTTGTATTTTAATTCATTGTGAAATATATTTTATGCAGTATTTATATTATATTTTAAATTTTTTGTCAGCCATCCAGAATTACATAAATTAGAAAGAAAACTATACAAATTGATATAAATATTACAAATTAAATGCATTTCACCTTAATCGTGTATGAGTATATGCATACACTTTATGACATACAGCTACTCCTCAACTTATGACCACAACTGAGCACCAAATTTGTCTTGCTAAGTGAAACATTTGTTAAGTGAGATTTGCCCCACTTTGTGACTTTTCTTGACATAATTGTTAAGTGAATCACTGCAGTTCTTAATTTAGTAACATGGGTTGTTAAGTGAATCTGACTTCCCCATTGACTTTGCTTGTCAGGTGGTTACAAAAGGCGATCACATGATCCAGGGACACCGCAACCATCATAAATATGAGATAGTTGCTAATCATCTGAATTTTGATCACATAACTATGGAGATGCTACAATGGTTATAAGCGTGTCACTTATTTCAGTGCTGTTGTAATTTTGATCTGTCACTAAACGAACTGTTGTAAGTTAAGGACTACCTATACAATGTAAATGACTGTTCTATTGTTTTTTCATACCACATATAGCTATAGGTAACTCCTGCATTTTCATTGCAAGATTACACTGATAGCAATACTCATGTAGCAAAGAGAGATGGTTGGTGAAATCAAAGGACTTCACAGGCAGAAGAAAAATTATAGGTGTAAAACTGAGGGTTGTTGAAGAAATCTGATCTACAGAACAATGTAGAAAAAAAGGTTTTTTGAATGCGCATTTTTCTGCTCTATCAATTTTCTGATAAATGCCTATATATTGGCAAATATAGTGAGCGAGATTAAGGTCAAACAGTTTGCAAATCAAGTTAATAGTAGATTATTGTTAGAATAGCAAGAATATTTGCAAGAGAGAAAAGTACTGGCTTGCAAGTACTTTTCATAAATGTATCTCTGAAGTTGTGCACGTGCAATGTAAATACACATGTGTGTATATATGCATGTGCACAAATGATACCATTTTCACCAGGGATAGTGATTTTATTGAGGAATAGCCAGAAATTATTATTTAAAGCATGCAAAGAAGTTATGAGTTGGAGACAAATATGAAGATAGTATGGATTACTCAGGGCTTTTGGTATACCAAGTCAGGGCACTTACATGTGTCATCATTGAGAGGTGATATATTTTCACAACTGGGTAGAGTTGCTAATTTCTTTTTCTGTCATAACTGTACTTTAACTTGATATCTATAAGATCTAAAACTGTCTTTTTCAATCCATTTAAGATAAAATTGAAATTGCAAACCTGATGATTTTAAATAACTAGTCTATATTTTTATCTGACTTTTATTTTCAATATTACTTAGTTCGTTGAAATTAGGAACTTGCATACAATTTTTTGGGTGTTAATTTGATAAAGCTATGTCTTAGCCATTTTAAATAGATTTTAGATATTTTAAGTGTCTGGTATATGTTCATTAAATGTTTCCATTGTATAGACATCACCTTATTTGGACCTTATTAAAGAGCAAAACACAGATTATTATGCTTATTTTATGACTGGGAGGTGAACGATATCCTCATATGATTAAATAAATTCATTAAATTCAGTTTTAATGATGCAGCTTTAAAGGAATGATGGTAGTCAGAGTAGACTTTAATTATAAGAGGTTTTCTGTTGAAAATCAGCAGCTCTTCCAATTTAACAAATACACTTCAATTCAAGGCCTAACAGGAAAACTAAGCTAGCTCTGAATGCTGAACATGACAGATGGCTAAGATCAATAATTATAGGACTGTGCTAACTATATTCTAGCAATCACACAAATCTACATTCCTATCAAAAATTACACTTATTGAAAAGTTTATGCAAGG
>JAPKID020001228.1:0-15252 GCA_026931265.2 Tropidonophis doriae
CCAACCTCCCCCCCACCCACCAGGCTATTTTCCCTCTCCAGCATCTGGTCTCCCACTCACCAGAAAAAAACAAGGATGTTCAGTTATGAAAACAGGATTTTATTTTATTTTTATTTTTATTTTTTTAGAAAACTGGAGGTTTTCAAATGTGGACAGCCAATTGACAGCCATGTCTCCTGCCTTGAGTGTGGGTTGGACTAGAAGACCTCCCAAGGTCCCTTCTTCCAGCCCTAGGATTCTAGGGGATTGTGGGATTGATCTAGAGAAGCACAGCGGATGAAACATCTGGAGATGTTCCCATTGGATGGCCTGATACTTACGCTTCTAATCCTGCCATCTCCTTCACAGCCTCCACAGCCCCTGGCAGAGGGTCCAGCTCCATGAAAAAGTTCTTGGATTCCCAAATACTGATCGCCTTTTCCTGCAAAGGGGGGGGAAGGGGGAGAAACACACACACACACACACACAGATGCAAATGCTAGCACATCTCTCGAAACACCTGGAACCCAGGAGGTCCATTGTCCCCACCTCCATTTTTCACATTTACGATCCCCTCTCGATGGCCATGTAATCAAAATTCAGATTGTTGGCAACAGCCTCACATTTATGACGGTTGCTGTGTGGTGGGTCCCCTTCTGGCGACCTTCTGACAGGTCAATGGATGAAGCAGATTTGCTTAGCAGCCGTGTCATTGGCTTCACCATGGCCGTGATTCGCTTAACGGCTGTGGCAAGAAAGCTTGCAAAACAGGGGCAAAACAAGCTAGCCACAGCAATTTTGGACTGGATTGTGGTCCTAAAGACCAGGGCTACCTGCCTTTGAAATACCTTTGTGTGTGTGTGTGTGTGTGTTTCCATCTGTGTGTGTGTGTGTTGTCTCTGTGTCTGTCTATCCTGTGTGTGTCCCCCTGTGTGTGTGTGTGTGTGTGTCCCTGTGTGTGTGTTTCCATCTGTGTGTGTGTGTCTTGTCTGTGTGTCTGTCTGTCTGTCGTGTGTGTGTCCCTGTGTGTGTGTGTCCCTGCGTGTGTGTGTGTGTGTGTGTGTGTGTGTGTACACGGGACTCACGCTCAGTTCAGGCTGGAGCTTCCCGTATTGCTCGGAGACCCAGAAGCCGCGCCGTTCCTCCAGCGCTACGTAGGGCAGGTGCGGGTAGCGGGCGCGGAACTTCTTCAGGAAGCCCCCCTCGAAGTCGGCCAGCACCCCGTCCATGTCCACCAGCACCCGCAGCGCCCGGGACGGCGGGGCAGCCGCCCAGTGAGCCCCGACGGAGCCCGCGCCCGGCAGAGGCGCCCAGGCGCCCAGGACCCGCTGGGGGGGCCGGAGGAGGCTGCGGGCGGCCCGGCGGATCATGGCCCGGGGTTAGGGGCCTCTCCGGGCGGGGAGAAGGGACCCCCTTCAGGGCAGGGCCGCCCGCCTTCGCTCCCGCCCAGCCATCGCCCGCCTTTGCCGCAAGATCCGAAGGTCGCGGAGGGAAGGCGCCCGGCGGCCACTGCGGGACTCGGGGCTCCTGGGTGGGCTGGAGGGGGAAGGAAGGGAAGGAATAGAAAGAAGGAAGGAAGGAAGGCACTATGGAGGCTGGGAGGAAGGAAAGAAGAAGGTGTGGGAGGAATAAGGGAGTGAGGGATTAGAAGGAGGGAAGGAGGTATGCAGGGAAGAAGGAAGGATTAGGAAAGGAAGAAAGGGAGGGAGGGGGGAAGAAAGGAAAGAAAGGAGGATGGGAGGAAGAAGGGAGAGATTAGAAAGGAACAAGGAAAGAGGTCTGGAGATCTGGAGGCGGGGAGGAAAGGAAGGAAAGAAGAAGGGAGGGTGGGAGGAATAAGAGAGTGAGGGATTAGAAAGAAGGAAGGAAGGAAGGAGGTATGGAGGGAGGGAGGAAGGAAGGACTAGGAAAGAAAGAAGGAAGAAAGGGAGGGAGGAAAGGAAGGAAAGAAGGCAGGGTAGGAGGAAGAAGGGAGGGATTAGAAAGGAGCAAGGAAGGAGGTAGGGAGCTCTGGAGGCAGGGAGGAAAGAAAGGAAAGAAGAAGGGAGGGTGGGAAGAAGGAGGAAGAGATTAGAAAGAAGGAAGGAAGGGAGGGTTGGAGAGAGAGCGAGGGAGCCGAGGAAAAGAAAAGAAAAGAAAAGAAGAGGAAGGGAAGGAGAGAAAAGCAAAGGACCAAGGAGGGGGGGGGGGCTTGCCCGTGCCAAAGCCTCCCAGCGAGCCGCTCCGGTTCAGCCAGGCCGGCCCGGCGGGGTTCCGCTTCTCCTTGCCGTCGCCTGCGAAAGGGCGGTCGAGGGAGGCTGGGCAGCTTCTCTTCCCGTGCCAACCCGGGAGCCTCGCGCGCCCCGCTGCGTCCTCGCGCGCCCTCTCCGCTCCTTTCCCCGGCCGCGGAGCTGGCCAGGCGGAACCGCTGCGGGGCTTTGGGGAAGCGGCAGGGGGAAGAGCGAGGCAGGGCTGGAGGGGCAGGGGCCTGCGGGGGTCTCCCAGGAAACCAAGCCAGGAAGGGGGTCTGCTTCTCCCTTTGCCCACGAAGGCAGCAGCCTTCCTACAAATGCCCACCTTTTATTTTATTGCGAGGCATTGGCTTTCCTGCATTGCAACTCCCTTCCTAACCGCCCTCCAGGTTTCACTGAAGCTTCACTTAATGACCGGTTGGTAGCTTCCCTATTGCGGTCACTAAAGGAGGGGCATTTATACAGGACAGATGGGAATGGAAGTCCAGGGATTTGAGCCTCCCTGCACAAAGTAGGACATTTGGCGGGACCCTGTCTGTCTTTTCTGACTTCTGTTGATGGTTTTCCTGGAGGATGGATCCCTTCCATTCTTCCAACTGTCACCCACCTAGGCAGGTTCCAGATCCCTGGCAAGGGTTGGCATCTGCCAGGGTGCCTGAATTGTGCCAGCGTGAAGGAGCATTTCTTCCATGGCAGGAATCAAGGAGGGTTGAGGCTTCCTCCTCTATTTTTAAGTGGCAGAGAAGCTTGGGCAGAGAAGACCCACATGATAAACCGGAGGCCTCCTTACATTAAATCTTGCTGCATATAAAGGACACACAATAAAGCAAAGCCAGAATAACAGAATACCAGAGTTGGAAGGGTCCTTGGAGGTCTTCTAGTCCATCCTCCTGCTCAGGGAGGAAATCCTGCAACATTCCAGACCAATGGTTGTCTCACAATCTCACAAATGGCTAGACAACCACAACATTTCCCCCTTGCTCCTGAATTGGTGGAAGAGCCAAAAGCCCATTTTTAAGGTAGCAAGATTAAGAATCTAATATGCATTTTAGATTGTTCATCTTGGTGTTGCATTGCATTTGCAAAGGAGATGTTCTAAATATATCTATATATGTATGAATGAAATAAAGACAGCGCAAAACACACATTTATTTAATAATGATATGCAGATCGTGTTTAATTATATGTAGATATCTGCATGTTTAATAGTATGGATAATAAGCAGACATCAAGTCGCAATTTGCAGACAGAATGAAGCCCCTTCTGCAGCAAAAAGGGCAGGGCGACGGGGACTGTTGTCGAGCCACTGCGCGTGCGCGAACTCCTCCCAGGGCAGGAAACGGCGCTCTCGGCTCGCCCACTTCCGGATGGGAGGCGATCCCCATGGCAACGCCCCCAGCCGGGCTCCCGCGCCGCGCGGCGGAAGTGACGCTCCAGAAGCGCGGCCCCCGATTGGCCCTGCGCGGCGCCGACGTCGCTCCCGCTGCGTCTGGGAAGGAGCAGGAGGCACAGGCGGCTCCTCCGCGGCTGACCCGGCCGGGCCTTTCCCTCCCCCTTCCCCGCGCCGCCATGGCGTCCGCCCTGGAGCAGTTCGTCAACAGCGTCCGGCAGCTCTCGGCCCAAGGTGAGGCGCAAGGCAGGGCGCGCACGTGGAGGCCGCCGCCCCGCTCCGGCCCCGCTGCGGCCCCCGAGAAAGGGGAGCCGGGAGGGAGGCCGCCTCCCGAAGATGTCCATTGGCTGCCGCGTCTGTCTGTCTGCCTGCCTGCGGGTGGGGCGGGGCTTCGGGGGTCCCGCCTCTTGACTTGCAAACCCCTCGCGAGCGGGGGAGGGGGGGAGCCGAGCAGCCCTTCCCCCAACCTGGCGCTCCCGGGCCGCCTGGGAATCTGGGGGGGAGGAAGGGAAGTGGGGAGGATGCCTGTTCACAGCTGGGCTTTCTCCTTCCCAGGCCTCTGGGATCTCCTGGTGGTCTCCTGTCCAAAGCCCAATTCCACTCTCTGGTCTCTTGGAAGGTTAAGGGGGGGTCATTTGCATCCCTTTCCCACCTACCCAGGAGAGGCATCTTCTAAGCCATCCACCAACCCCCAAAAGGATCAATCTTTGCTTTGCCCCCTTCTGGATTCTGCCCATCTGTCTATTCCTCTTGACTTTTTGATGGGTTTTTATTTAAATAAATTTCCAGACAGTCAGAACAATGAATCAGTGGAACAGAAGTTGCCTCCAGAAGTTGTGAATGCTCCAACACTGGAAGTCTTTAAGAGGATGTTGGACAGCCCTTTGTCCGAAGTGGGGTAGGGTTTCCTGCCTAGGCAGGGGGTTGGACTAGATGATCTACAAGGTCTCTTCCAGTTCTGTTATTCTGTTCAATTCTAAAGAGCCTAGGGGTGGCTGGCATGGAAGAACATTTTAAAGCATGAAATCCACGAAAGCCGTCTTTGCGGCCACAGCTTTTAGTCGATAAAGAAAAAGAAATCCGTAAAGAAAAAGAAATCCATGTTCTTTGGAATAACGGAGTAGCTTTATGATCCCTGGTTTTCTATTTTTGAGAGGCGTTTCAGCATCTCTGTGGAGGTGCAGTTTTATAAGTTGCTGGTTTTGGCTCCCTTGCATCAGAGTCTTTGTCTATAAAAGCCATGGCTCAGTGGCTAAGATCCTGAGCTTGTCAAACTTAAAGGTCAGCAATTTGGTGGTTTGAATCCCTAGCGCTGCATAACGGAATGAGCTCCCGTGACTTGTCCCAGCTTCTGCCAACCTAGCAGTTTGAAAGCACATAACAATGCAAGTAGAAAAATAGGAATCACTTTTGGTGGGAAGGGAACAGCGGTTTTGGTGCGCCTTCGGTGTTGAGTCATGCTGGCCACATGACCATGGAGATGTCTTTGGACAGCTCTGGCTCTTCGGCTTTGAAAGGGAGATGAGCAGCGCCCCCTAGAGTCAGGAAAAACAAGCACATATGTGTGAGGGGAACCTTTATCTTATAAAAGCAATATTTCTCAGCTTGGAAGTTAAGGTCCTAACTTTGCTCTGGAAAATCAACTCCCTTTGATTGTTTCAGTTTTTGTCTCATTTTAAATGTAATTCTATCCTTCTAAAGGTTCCTGATTTGGGGGCTTTCTAATTTCATGTTATTTGTAGGAACACCAAGGGTTATTTTAATTATTTTCCAAATAGTTATCTTCAGTTTTGACTGTTATGCAGAGATTTATGAAAATCCTCTACATATTTACATAAGTGTGTATGTGTTGTTTTAAGGTATTTAGACTTTAGGAGACTCACATGGAAGACTCTATTCTAGGCTGAAGGGTTTTCATTGAGGGATTGAAAAGTAAGGGAATCAGCTGGGGTGCTGTCCATGGTATTAAATGGTTGGGGATAGAAGCCTCTATAATCTATTAATATCCCAGCATTATTGTGTTGTGAAAATTAACGGCTGGGAAGGGAGGCTAGAAAATAATTTTATCAATTCAAGCTTTCCTTCCTGGTCAATAAAAATAGATTGGTCAGGTGAGCCTTCTTAAAACAGCGTACAATCAACATATTAACAGAGCACCTTTTCTACAATTTGTTGTTTTGTGCTAAAGAGCTGATTTTGTGACACCCTCCTCTAATTTCCTAAGCACTTATAAACTGACACATGTTCTCACTGCTGTATATTTTTAATTACAGTATTGGCTTTTTTTTTTTTTTACAGCTTTGCTTCTCTGACATAGATGGCTGTTTACGTGGTATTTGCTTCTTTGTGGAGCTGGCCATTTATAGTCAGAGAGCGATAGGTCTTCTTTTTCTTATTTCACTTTCCAAACTTTTCCCCTCTCTCAGGGCAAATGACTCAGCTTTGTGAGCTGATCAACAAAAGTGGAGAACTGCTAGCGAAAAACCTCTCCCATCTGGACACCGTGCTCGGGGCCCTCGATGTCCAGGAACACTCACTGGGCGTGTTGGCTGTTTTGTAAGTGACCCTCAGTTATTGGAAGCTTTCGCTTCAGCCTTGACTAGAGAGACAAACTTGATTTCCACGAGGCTTTCTTTCTGTGAACCTTCTGCTCCACCTAATTCCGTTTAAAAAAAAAAAATCCATCCACCCTCATGAAGAGAAAGCTTGACTGATCCTTTCTCCGCTTACCACCACAATTGGGATCAGGAATCAGTTTGTAAGTCAATGTGGTCATACGTCAAGGCAGCCATGTGACTGGATCCGAGATTGACATTTTCATGGTCGTTCGGCAAATCCTCACAGTTATTATGCAAGTGGCACAAATTGGGTGGTTTTTTTTGGGGTGGGGGGCTGGAGACTAGCAAAAATACACCTGAAACTGGCAAAAAAATCATTGCAGTCACAATTTAAAACTGGTCATAAACTGGTTGCCAAACACCAGAAATGTGGTTGTGTAAGCACAGGGCACAGGTTGTGCATTTTATGATAGGTGGAAGGACCCCAAAACACGGCAGTCGTAACTCAAAGACTGCACATATTTCTTTCTACCCTATTCATTAACTAGAAGTAGATGTCCATCCAACTCATAACAGTGGCAGCACACAACATGTACACAATAAAACCCACAACCCGGCCATCTGACACACTTACCATGCCCTTTGGGTGGGTCTAAAGGCTCTCTTGCAGGGGTCCTAGAAAGAGATGGTTTGCATTGTGTGCTTTGTCTTCCTTTGTAGGTTTGTGAAGTTTTCTATGCCCAGCGTCCCTGATTTCGAAACGTTATTCTCGCAGGTCCAGCTTTTCATCAGCACTTGCAACGGGGAGCACATTCGATATGCCACCGACACTTGTAAGTGGGTCCTGCCATCCTGCAGCCTCCTTCACTTAAAATATGTTTGCTAAGGCGTTAACAAATGAGCGTTGTTGTTAAAAAAAAATACAGAGCCTGCCCAACACCATTTAATTCAAATAAGATTACATCCACAGTAGCTTTTATCTTTGGTGTCTGCATGAACACTCAATAACACAAACTAACATAATTAGGAACAAAGTACAGTAAAAATGGTAGGGAGAAATAACAAGGCCAATAAAAAGAAAGCATTTTCTTATAATACCAAAACTTTAATGCAAAGTACTACTACTACTACTTTTTTTAAAAAAAGGAATTGAAGCTAAGCCACACAGAATTGTAAAAGATCAGCTTGAAGGCTAACAGATGGGTTTGGATAGACAAAAAAAAACCATATTTTTTGTTACATCCTCAATGTGGTATATCTACAGTGCTACGTATTGTCTATTTTCATAGATAGGCAAGCTCCAAATGTAATTTAACAAACCTTAACAGCTTTAAACCTTAACCTCCTCCTAGGAGCATCATTAACTTTAGTGTCTAACTGAAAAGGAACTATCTGTGGACAAATGATGGCCACTGATGTGTGATTTTCCATGTTCAATCCCCAGTTACCACAGTCTCAGTTCCTTCTTTTTCCCCCTTCTTTCTAGTCGCTGGCCTGTGCCATCAGTTAACAAATGCCCTTGTGGAACGGAAGCAGGTAAGGAAGTTGAGCAGTGCAGTCCTTTGATTCTCAGGCTGCCGATCTTGAGGAAAAGCGAGATGTTTAATGTCGTGTGTTAATGCTGAACAATACTCACTGGAGTAGAACAGTGGCTTGTAAATAAATAAAGTAATCACAGTAAATAAACGCTAAGTTGGTGAGATATGTTTACACCTTTTTTGGGGAGGGGGGTGTTGTACAGCTTTCTGGACATGAGAACAGGTTCAGCTGCTCCAAATATATAGAAATCTCTCTTTTTCTGCATGTATATAGAAATTGACTCTTGCTTGCTTACCAACAGCCCTTGCGCGGAATCAGCATTCTCAGGCAAGCTATAGACAAGATGCAGATGAATACCAACCAACTGACCTCAATACATGCTGATCTCTGCCAGGTGAGGATCCCTGAGTCAGGTGGGAAGTGAAATCCTCCTACTAGCAGAGTAGGCCGATAACATGATGCAGAAGTATACTAGGGCTCATGGGACCTTTGCTGCCCATTGTGGTAATCCCTGCACTTTCGTCGCCTGCAATCTTGTTTAAATTTAGCTATTCCCAAGCTGAATTTCCCCCGATGTGATCAGGCTGGCTTCGAACTCTCCTACGTAGCTTCCCTCTCTCTGAGGGTTGGGTTTCACACAGAGGCCTGAACTAGTTTGTGGGGATTGTATGCACGATGATGGCGAGAAACGGCCAACAGGGGATCAAAACAGTCCAGATGCCAGTCACCCATCTTGCAATTCCTGTAAAAAGGAAGTGGAGTTTTGATCGTACTACTTCCTAGAAAGTGCATGCTTTGTCCTCCTACGTGACAGTCTGTTATCTCTCTCTGGTTCTAATCGACCCATCAGCCCAGAGACACAGCTTCCCTGATATCATTTCACTAGCCGGATATTTGAGCTGCAGCCCTTCCCGTATTTTACCTTGATTGACGATTCATGTTCTTGTTCTGAAGCAAATCAGGCTGGCAGCTGTTTTTTGTTAACTCTGTGGTCTGTTTCGTTTTAGCTCTGTTTATTAGCCAAATGCTTTAAACCTGCCCTCCCGTATCTAGATGTGGACATGATGGATATTTGTAAAGAAAATGGGGCCTACGATGCCAAGCACTTTCTGTGTTACTACTACTATGGTGGAATGATATACACTGGGCTCAAGAATTTTGAAAGAGCGCTCTATTTTTACGAGCAGGTAACTGTTTTTCTTCCCCTGTGGTGTCTAAAAAATTCTTGAGGGCACGATTAAAGCCTGGTTAAAAACCAGCATGACAAAGTCCCCGAGATTCCTGCTTGGTTAGAGTGTATTACTGGAAGTTTTGACTCCTTGCAGCAGAGATAAAATCAGATTAGATTCTTATCCCAGTTTTTATAAAATACCTGGTCAACTCAAGGCAGCAAACATACCTAATACTCCTCCTGTTTTCCCCATAATAACAATCCTTGGAGGTGGGTTGGTTTCAGAGATAAGGACTGCGCTAAAGTCACCCAGCCAGCTTTCACACCTAAGGTGGGGCTAGAACTCACTGTCTCCTGGTTTGTGGGCCAGTATCTGAACCACTGCACCGAACAAATTCTTTTTTTGCATCTGTGAAAGGTTGCGCTGAAAGCAAATTTTAATCTTTTAAAAATGTCATTGGGCTCTTTTGATTTTTTCTTTTTGTAAGAGACTAAATGGCTGCCTGCCTAGAAACAGCCTTTCTTTGTTGACCAGGTGTAATGTAAGACTACGGCCTTTCCTTTGTCCTTGGAAAGTTGTTTTGAAATAGGCTTAGTTGAAATTCCATCATGTTAGGACAAAGTTGCATCACCCCCCAGGTTCCTCAGGACTCCAAGGAGCATCTTCCAGTTTTGTGCTGGCTGCCCCTAACCGTCTGTTTTTATTTTTCAGGCTATAACCACCCCCGCCATGGCTGTCAGCCACATTATGTTGGAATCGTACAAAAAGTACATCCTAGTCTCCTTGATACTCCTTGGCAAAGTGCAGCCGCTGCCGAAATACACCTCCCAAATAATAGGTAGATTTGTTAAGGTGAGGCCCCAGAGATCCTGTTTGATCCAAACCTTGGGAGGCTTGGGTGTGGGGCAGGATGGGTGGTGGGGAAGGAGATTTTCTTTCCTAGATTTAGTAAAGTGAGCCGAGCGAGATTGAAGGAATAATAGAAATGTTCAGGGTAGCACTCTGGGAAAAAAATACTTTGCAAATGTTTTGGGGAAGCGAGAAAGCCTACGTCAGAGCAGATTAAAAGAATTGGAAGGGACTTTGGAGGTCTCCTAATCAAGCAGGAAACCTAACAACCATGTTAGGTGGGCCAGTCTTTTCTGCACCATTGGAGGTTAAATTGCTCGCCCTTCTCTTCCCACGACCTGTCTGTCCTGTTTTCTCACTGCAGCCGCTTAGCAACGCATATCACGAATTAGCGCAAGTGTATGCCACCAATAAGCCTTCTGAGCTGCGAAGTCTGGTGAACAAGCACAGCGAGACCTTCACCCGGGATAACAACATGGGCCTGGTGAAACAGTGCTTATCATCTCTCTACAAAAAGAACATCCAGAGGCTAACTAAGGTGAGCCAGCCACCCCTCCCGAGCCTTAGAGGGGCTCTATCCGAAAAAGGAGTGACTTTTCATTTGCCGTCCATTCCTTGCAAAAGATAAGCCTTCCCTTCCTTTTAAAACTCTGCAGTCTCTTGCAAATTCCACTTCACAAGTGAGATTGTAGAGAAAGGGAGAGCAGAAGAGATAACCTGTTCAGCCTCTCCATTTGCCTGTGCTTCTTCTTTTCAGACCTTTTTAACACTGTCGCTGCAAGACATGGCGAGCCGAGTGCAATTATCGGGGCCCCAGGAGGCAGAAAAATACGTCCTTCATATGGTAAGGCGTTTTGACTTGGCTGGAAATGAGAACCAAATAGCACAAAAGTAACCAAGCCAGAAAGGATCCTCCTTCATTCGTGTCTTTTTTATGCAGATAGAAGATGGGGAAATTTTCGCAAGTATCAACCAGAAAGACGGCATGGTTTGTTTTCATGACAATCCTGAGAAATATAACAACCCGGCGATGCTCCACAACATTGACCAAGAGGTAAATGAGGTTTGCTGGTTCCGTCGTAACTTAGAACGGCCCGTTAAATAAATGGTTGCGAGTCAGGGACTACCAGCCTACAGTATTGGAGAATGCCGCTGTAACGCAGCCTCCACGATTCAAATATTTTCATTAGCTTCTCAAAATGTAAAATGCAAGATAGTGGGAAAATAAAGGAGGGAAAGAGGAAAAAAAGGAAAAGTATTGACTTCCAACTCCTTTTGGCTGAGTAGAATAAGGGCATAATGTAAAACCTTCCGTTTTTACTTTCGATAATATATACCAGCCATTTCTATAACAGCAAACCTAATGAAAATCAGCAAAAGTATCGAGTTTCATCCCCCCCCCCCCCAAACATAAAGTCCAGAAGCCATTTCCTTCGGAGTAGAAACAAAATTGTGTCCTTTTCTTTAATAAAAACAATCAATTTATCTAACTCCCATCACCTTTTGCGTCCCTTCGTCCATTGTGGGCTGTTAAACAGCTTCCAAAGAAATCCCTTCTGTCTTCCTTTAGATGTTGAAATGTATAGAACTCGATGAGAGGCTGAAAGCGATGGATCAGGAGATCACCGTCAACCCTCAGTTTGTGCAGAAGGTGAGCATCAGATCCATTCTGGAATCCAATACTATTTCGCCATATTCAAATTTAAAACAAAATCCTCATAAAAACACCGAGTCTCTTTAATTATAAGCATAAAGGAATCCATTTCATTGGAGCCTTTCTGCTGGATTCTCCCCTCTGCTCAGTGTCTGCCTAGATCACAAGAGATTTTGTTTTCTGCTCTTCCAGATTCAAAACAGATTCCTCTTTTTCCTTTGCAGAGTATGGGCTCCCAAGAAGACGAATCAGGAAGCAAACCATCAAGTTATTCTTGAAAATCACATTTTTGCTTGCTACTCTCTTGTAAAACACACATATACATACAAAAAAACGCTAAAGAAAGACAGCTTTAGGATTTGAGTGTTAAGGGAAAAAACCCCCAAGAAGAAAGCAGAGAACTGTCTGTCACATCTGAACTTAAAATGTCTTCTCAGTACTGTATGATTTGGGGGGGAAATGCTCTTCTTCAAAGAAAGGAAAGAAAAAGTCTCATTCTGTTGTGGATTTATCTTGAGATTTAACGTTGTTAATGCATTAAATAATTCACGTTTTTGTTTTATGAACGTTACTGCTTTGGCAATGGCTACCTTTTTAAAATTTCCATGCAGAGTAAAGTTTTATCAGGAGAGTTAAATTTCTGGTGGTTTGAAAACATTGTTTGTGTGGAACGCACTTTTCTTGCCGCAAAATCAGAGTGTTTTTAGTAAGCTTAAATTAAGGGAAAGTATTTTGTTGTTCTCTTTCCTCCCCACATTCATTTGGATTTAAAACGTTTGTTGGTTTGATTTGGCAGGAAGAAAGGGAAAATTTTCTTGGTAATTTCATGGTCCCTCAACCTGCTTTAATACCTCCTGACCACACCTGTGCGGTTGGGAGTTTCTTAACAGCACCTCTGTGTCCCTTCTGTCTGCTTATATTCAACATGTTTGGTTGAAGACCTGTCTGAATTCTGGCAAAAGGGCCCCTATAATAATCTTGACTCTCATCCAGAGGTGGGTTGCTACCGGTTTGGGTGCACTGGTTGTGGTATTTTGACCTTGGTTGCAGAACGGGCAGCAACCTAGGCTGGCCACGCCCCCAAACTGCCCCCCTCCCTTTGCTGCTGCTGTTGCCAGCATGTTTTTTAGTAATTTTGCAATGTTCTGCGCATGTGCAGAACAATTTACAGTCAACTGGGCACATAGGCGCAGCATGCGAAGCAGCAGCAACCCCCGGTCTCATCCCAGTTTCCCAGCCAGCGTGTCAACTGGGAAATTCTGGGAGTTGAAATCCACGAATTGTGAAATTGCCAAGGTTGAACACCAAGGGTGGGTTGCTGCTGGCTTGGCCGCCGGTTCGCTTTGCTAAATTACTAAAAAAACATGCTGGCAGTGGCGACCAATTGTGCGGCGTGGCCAGCCTGGATGGCTGCCACTTGTGCGACCAAGGCCAAAATACCACAACCAGTTAACCCGAACTGATGCAAACCAGTAGCAATCCACCTCTTGTCAGACACCCTTGTCTCAGGACATGTAGAGTCCGGGAAGACGCCTTTTCCCCCTTCTGTGCTTCCTGCATGGGTCAGATAGAGCAGGGGTTTCCAAACTTTGCAACTTTGCAGCTTTGCAGGCTGGAGAATTCTGGGAGCTGAAGTCCTTCAGACTTAAAAGTTGCAAAGGTTGGAGACCCCTGAGATAGAGAAGTTCAGCAACAGTGGGGAAGATGGCTGTCTGGGGAATTCTGGGAGTTGGAGTCCACCCATTGTTTGAGAGGGAGAATCCTTGGGCCATCTCCTCCAAGAACCAGAGCCCATCCTCCTGAAAGCCAAGGCAAGAAATGGTTGTGTGGCCAGATCTGCCCCACCCCTCTGGAGGCATCGCATGCTTTCTGGGGCAGAGACCTCAACTGCGCTTTTGGCATGCAGGATTTTGCAACCCTGGTTGATGCGCTAGAAGAACGGGAGGGGATGTGTGGCATCCCAAAAAATGCAGTTTGTTTTTTCTGTAAAGGGCGCCGCTTTGGCCCGAATTTCCTCCCGCAGGAAAAGCGAGATACAAATCTAAATAAAACCTCCTCTGGCAACTTCTGCATTGTTTCTATCATATGACTCTCATAGGACTTGCCGGGCCGTACCATTTTTCCCAGGGGAGGAGCCTATAAAATCCAAATATGCGGACAAGAGACTGGTTAACTTTCTTCTTCCGAATTAGCAATTTATTTGGCTTTGGTATTTGGAGGCCTAAAATCTGAAACTGCAGATAAATTACTGGTGAAATCTCTCCCCCCCTTCCCCCCCATTCTTTGAGTTAGATTAGCCCTTCTCGGGAAGCCTCAATGGTGGTGGGTTGAACCAATTGCAGCCGAAAGGGGATTCGGTGAAGTAGTTGGCAAAGAAACATTGAGCGCTAACGCCAAGAGGATTCAGGGGTGACTTGTGTACTGTTTGGATGCGCTTCTAACCCCTTGGCTCACTTTGGATTCCACGCGGGGTGTCTAATGAGGCGAAAGCTCGCTGGGTCCCCCCCTCCACAGACGCGTTTCATGGTTCTTCCCGCTCAGCTCGAGTCAGGCGCTTGGGGCGGCGCCAGAAACCCGGGAAGACGCGCATGCGCACTCCCACCAGAACGAAACCCTCGAGTTCTTTAGTACTGTAAAAGCGGGGGGTCCTCCATCAGGACTAGCCCCTTGGTCTGGCTCCCAAGGAGGGAATAAAGGTAGGATCGTATGCGCATGCGGCAGGTGCATTAATAAACCCCCTCTCCAAAGATGCTGGGACTGCAACTCCCAGCATTTGCAGAAATGATGGGCGTTGGTTGGAGTCGTCGAACAGATGGGAGAAAATTTGAGGGTGTCTCGCTGGATGGAAGAGCCCCTGCAGAAAATAGCAGAGGGAGGAGGAAGGAGTGGGGGCCATTCCAGATCAGCCCCCCTCCCTCCCTCCCTCCCTCCCTTCCTCCCAGGCAGCCCTATGACCAGTGGCAGGCAGGCAGGCAGCCGTCCTACCTTGCAGGGCTGTCGTTAGTGCTGGGGTGCATTGGTTCCCTTGCAGCATTGGTTCCCTTGTTTTTAGTATCCTGTTATATATGGGCTGCTGATATATCAAAATCTATCTATCTCTCATCATCTATCTATCTGTCTGTCTGTCTGTCTATCTATCTATATCTATTCTATCCATTCTATCTATCTGTCCTATCCCATCCCATCCCATCCAATCTATCCATCCATCTATCTAATCTATTATCTATTCCAGTGATGGCGAACCTATGGCACGGGTGCCACAGGTGGCATGCAGAACCATTTCTTAGGGCACGTGAAGCATTGCCCTGTCAGCACTAGTGCGCATGTGTGAACTGGCCAGCTGATTTAGGCCTTCTTTTGAGGCCATTTTCAGCCTCTGGAGGCTTTAGGGAAGCTTCTGAAGTCTCTGGAGGTGGGAAGGGTGTTTTCACTCTCCCCAGGCTCCTAGAAAGCCTCTGGAACCTGGGGAGGGCGAAAAAAGTGTGCCAAAAGCAGAGGGTCACGCACATAGTATTATGGGTGTGGCACGCCCACGTACGACCCCCTGCGCTCCCCCTGCTTTTGGCACGCGAGCCAAAAAAGGTTAGCCATCACTGATCTATTCTATACTATATCTATCTGTCTAATCTGTCAGTGTCTGTCTGTCTCTCACATGACCTCTCGGCTTTTTTGCAGCTGGCTGAGCAGCAGCAGCGGCAGCCATGAATGCCATTGTGGTGCTGTGCCACTTCTGTGAGCTGCATGGCCCACGCACCCTCTTCTGCACGGAGGTCTTGCACGCTCCTTTGCCGCAGGGCCCGCCGGGGGGAGACAGCCCTGGGCAGAGCGAACAGGCGGAGGATGAGGAAGGTGGCATTCAGATGAGCAGCAGGATTCGCTC
>JAPKID020001229.1:0-15251 GCA_026931265.2 Tropidonophis doriae
AAAAATACCAGCCCGCTTACCCAGGAGCTCTCTGGAAGCCTCATAAGGCTTGGCACAGCCAGTTTGGTGAAGGGGGCGGAGTTCCAGGAGGCAAAAAGGGTATTTTTACGCTTTGCATACTTCCTCCAAACTGCTCTTTCTCCGTGAAAACGGGGCTGATTTTCTTCAAATAAAAAGGATGACTAGCCTTGGGGAGGGCTTGCAGAGTGCTCCTGGGGAGTGGGGGGGCAAAAAACGCCCCATTTATCGCAAAAACAGACCATTTTGGGGTCAAATAAATTGCATGCATAGTCCTATGAAGGCTTATAGAGTGCTGCTGGGGGCTGGGGGGGGGGGAAACGCCCTGTTTTTGCTCATTTCTGCCCTCCCCAGCCTCCAGGAGCTCTCTGGAAGCCTCCATGAGGGTATGCGTGTGGCCCTTTTGGTGAAGGGGCGGGATTTCAGGAGGCAAAAAATGCTGTATTCGATGTATAAGATGCACCCAGATTTTCAGCCTCTTTTTAGAGGAAAAAAAGTGCGTCTTATACTCCGAAAAATACAGTACTTAACTGATACATTTTTTTCAGACCAATGTTGATGTTGCCAAACATTTTCAGAGGAGACATGTCTTTGCAATATTCATATTTTATTTTAGTTCACAGCTATTTTGGAAGCCAATGGAACTACAATACGGAAACAGTGAGTTGTTCCTTTAGTCATCTTTGAAAAGAAATGATCTGAAATACTTTTAAAATGGTTACAATTTGCTTTATCATTGCATAGCTATAATTATTACAAAAATTAATGGCTGTAAGAGACTAAAATAAATAGAAACTAAAACATAGTTTAATCTCTTTGGCATCTGGATATAGTAGCAGATGGCTTAGCAATGCTATTTAATTAAAATAACCTCATTAATTTAATATTCTATTTACACTTTATACCTAGTAACAAAAGTGGCTAATCTTATAAACCTCCATATCACTGTGCAGATCAAAAAAGGGGGAAATACACATGGAAAATAAAAGAAAAGCAATGTGGGACCGACTCTCAATTCTATTAACCTTGAGTCCTCATTCTATTATCTTCCAGCATTAGGTGACCAAGAAGGATGTTCTGGGTCTATTGAACTATTTTTGCCAAGAAAAAAACGTACTTATCGTATTTTTTGGACCATAAGGTGCACTGGTGTATAAGACGCACCAAGATTTCAAGGAGGTAAGTAAGAAAAGAAAATTTTGAAGAGGTAAAGTAAGAAAAATAGGCCATTTTTCACAGCAACGGAAAAATTGCCTTTCCCCCAGTCTTGCTGAAGTCTGCGAAGTGCTTCTGGGGATTGGGGAAAGGCAAAAATGCCTGTTTTTGCAAAACAAAATGGCCTGCTTTTTGCAAAAATGGGCATTTTGTCTTCCCCAGGCCTGCTGAAGCTTGCATAGTCCTTCTGGGGGCTGGAGGAAGGCAAAAATCCCTCAATTTTTGGCAAAAATAATGGGTCATTTTTTGCAAAACTGGGATGTAGGGGCGGGGCTTCAGGAGGCCAAAAATTGTTGTATTTGGTGTATAAGATGCACCAACATTTCCACACTCTTGGGGGGAGGTACATCTTATACTCTGAAAAATATGGTATGCAAATTTGAGGTATTTCTGTTGTGCATACACAGTTTGAGAGCTAGATGGATCTAGAAGTTATGGTATCAAGGTGGAAACCAGGATAATATAAGTTTTAGTCCCACCTTAGGCATGAAAGCCTGACTTTGGACCAATCACTGTCCATCTTGAAAATGCTCTTTCATTGAAAATTATTGATGTTTTTGCATTTGGGAAATGAGTGCAAGAAAATAACCCTGCATTTTTTTTAACATAGTTTCTGCAAATTAATCATTTAAAAAAAAACTTCTGAAGAAAGAAAGAATACCACCTTGAAATCCTTTAGATGGTTTGACATTGCTGGTTTAATTCTGAGAGATTTGCTTTCAGTAAAATGATAACTCAACAAAATTCTAACTATCCAATAATGACTTTACATTGAGATATTTTCATGTAGAATGTATCTACTGGAGGCATAAAATGCTTTGAAATGGGGCATTTCTGACACAATTGCACCTGGGAAAACCTCTGCCAGTATACTTTGTGTTTTTATTGCCTTATACAATAGTCAATTTAGAACAAGAGCACAGAAAGTTCAGGTTGGCTATAAAGTCTTCTAAAACCCTTATTTAAAATGCCAGTAGTTGCCTGCTTCTTTATATTTTTTTAAAAACCCTCCTGCCTGAGATCTTCTACCTTATCAAGTGCAATAATTGAGCTCCATTTGGACAGCTCTACCTTGAATTGCAACATTTGACTGGCCCGCTTTCAAAAGAATCCTGGCTTTCATGCACTTTATTCTACATTTATTTCAAGGCCCAAGAAACTTTGATATTTGGAGATGTAACATTCAACAAAACAAATAACCCTGTTGTTTTAAATATGTTTTTCCATCCATTCATTCAATTTCCATGTCTAGCCATCTCAGTGACTCAATTTAAACTGCTTCAGGATTTTTACAATATAAAGACCAGCTGTGAAACTCAGTTCTACATTCTAGGTGGTAGGAAGTTAAAGAAATAGACTGGGTGAGCAAACCATATCACCTCTCATTTTTGAAGTTAAATATTTCAACAAGCATTAGTGAACCATATACCTTGGGACATGCAGTAGAAGATAGTTGGGTGACATTGTTTCACCTCTAAGCAATACTACAAGGATTGTACCCAAAGTCGGTGCTGTAATTTCTGTTGCAGTTATATAGGAGTGATCCTTATTGTCCTTCCTAATGAATAATAGACAATTTCAACTGATATAGTTCAGTGGTTATAAGTACACAACAATTAACTCCTGGCTGAGAAGCCTGACCCAGGGTTGAAGGTGATAGCTACCACTTATTGGCCTCTGCTGTGTAAACTAGATTTGCCAGATGGCAACTCAGAAAGAGTTTCCTTTGAAAGCTGTGTTTGCAGTTGGCAAGGCATGGACCTGAAGTAACAGTGAACTGAGTGGAGAGCATATATACTTACCAGGAAGAACAGATTGCCAGTGTGTAGCACTGCAGCACAACATAAGTATGCTGCCTAGCTTTTCCATGATTGATATTTTGTGGTTTCTTCAGGTAAAGAATTGGGCTCTTTCCAGTTTGGCTACCCTTCAGTGGGGGCAGCCAGCTGCTAAACAAAAGCTAATAATAAAATGATGCCTTTCTTCCCCAAAGTCAAATCTGCTCATTCATAAACCAGTTCATTAAAAAATGGCACATATCCCAGTCTGCATATACCTGCTTGATATATAGCTGGCCACAGTCTAAAAGCCTGCAGACTTGACAGTTAATGAGGGGAGAAAGCATATCACATAAACCATAAACTAAAGAGCAAGCTACTTTAGTTAATTAAATGTATAACCTCCCCTTTCCTTCAGAAGCCCAGGACACAATACAGAGGGTTTCCTCCTCTAATTCTTTCCCATAACAACTTTGTGAAGTAGGTTGGGCCGAAAAGGGGCAATTGTTCCCAGGTCACCCAGAGAACTTCAATAGCTGAGCATCTCCTTGATCCTAGCCCAACATCTTCATTATTACACCACACTGGTATAAAGAGAAGAAAGCATACACATATATCCCTTATACCCAAAGCATAAAAAGCCCCCCCTTTCCAAATGCATGCTTTTATTTATGACAGTATAAAGTCATTTAAAGCACAGTTCCATATTACAGTTCTTTACAACTAATATATGCTAATATGTATTGAAACACCTCTCACAATATTCCATCAAAAAAATACGTAGACTGGGGATTTTGAGAATTCAAGTTCAACTCATTTAAATGGCAGAAAAAGAGATTGCATGCAAATAAAAATATGCAACATGAGGATTCACCAAACTTTCTCATGTGATACTGTAAATAACCAAGATAATCTTTCTCAAAAGAAAAAAATGAGAGCTATACAAATCACAATAATGGGCTTCTTAAGCACTTTACCAAAATCTTGACCTGTACCTACTATTTCAAAATCTCATCCTCTAACACTAGTAATCCTCCCCAAATGCCCAACTCAGAAAAGACTTTTTCATGATTGTTGTTGTCTATTATGATTAGTCATCACTGCCCATCAGCTGTCTTCAATTCCCCCAAACTGAGTTTTGGGTTCCAGGTTCTGCTGTGCAAACCAAAAAACCATGTCTGAATTGCTGAGTCCACTTTCAGTTCTTCAAAGAGAAAGCACATGTCCCAAAGATCTTCCTGTGTCATCTCACTATAGTCCATGGTAATGGCTAAAGCTTGTCCAGTTGAGAGTGGTAAGGTGAAGAATTAAGATAAGTGAGGCCACTCCCAATTTCACATACATAAAGTTGCTATATTATTTCCTTTTCCTCAAAAGTGAAAGATAAAAGACAGTAGAAAACTAAAGTCAACAGGTAATGAAGTATGAAGAATTGCAAGAGAGTTGTCATGATGAGTCTGCTTGTATGCACACTTTTTTCAGTTATTTTTTTTAATGAATCTGAACTCTCCATATCACAGTAATTGAAATTTCTGTACACCCAACCACCCCACCTGCCCTAAAAAAAACCCCAACCACATATGCAACAAAAGACCAAAGGCTTTTTCTGCACTGAAAGATACCTATGAAGATTACCTATTGCTTTTAAAAGAATATTTTTGAATACTACATTTATTCAATATACCAGGTTTTAAGTTGCTTATACAACTCTTATGTTAATAAATGTCAAGTTAAACAATATTTCAAACTTGATCAATGAGTTTAAAAATCTATTTTACATGACTAAATCTTTAAAGTTTAAAGCAAAAAATTGGATTAATAAAATCGTAATCCACTTTGCAATATCAGGATATTGTTTTATCTGACAGGAGAATATATCAACAATATGTCTTCCAGAAAACCACTTTTCATGTTACTGTTTAGAGATGTGATAGCTCATCTTTCTCATAATAATCCTTGTATTGTGCAAGTAGATGCTGACTTACATAAAAGGTTGGTTACATTGTAAGATTAATATCAAAGATGGTCCTTGACTTGATGCAAGGCAGAACAATAATAGTACTTCTCTGCTGAGCTTTGCTTACCAACACAGGACTCCCCGGAAAGTGAATAGGTTCCATTGTCATGGAAACCGCTTCTGCACTCACAGTGGTACCACCCTGGGAGGTTAACACAGCGTGAATGGTTGTGACATTCAATGATCCCCTCAGCACATTCATCAATATCTGCCTCAGAGAAAAACACAAGCCAGCCAGGATATTAATTTTCTTTTACACGAACATTTTAGATAGTAAAAAACACAATGCTAAGCCCTTCTGGAATACAATGGAATGCACCTTTTAATGAACAGGCTACGTTCTACACACAAAGATATCTCACTGCCCCATCTTTATAGTTTACAAACTTGGAAGAATTTTCTTTAAAATATACCAGGCTAAATTATTATCAAGAACTCTTCGATGATCTTTGGGAAATATAAATACCCACCTTTCTTTTAAATAGGTAGGGGGAAAAGTCTCAATTTCAATTCCCTTCATCTACAAATAATGTAAATTCACCCAGGTCACACCAGGAATTTTTTATCTTTATTTTTTACATTTTATTTATTTAATTGTAATTTTGTAGTTTGATGGTTGTAAGCCATCCAGAGGCATTGAGAGTCAGGCTGCACACAAGTTATTACTATTATTATAATCATCAGTGTTTGATAATTGAATTGGATGGGACTTTTTAAAAAACATATTATAAAAATAGAGGAAAATATTTATTTGGGAATAGGAAATACCATAGTTATTCAGGCTATTTGTTGTTGTGGTCTGGAGATGTTCAAGTGAAAAATCCCCCCTCAGCCATACAAACTAAATGGGACTTTTTCCTTCATTTTAACCAATCTTACTAACATATGGTGAGGCTAAAATTGGAGCAGAGCAGACTACACAATTTATACTGCTTTGAATCCTGGAAGAGAATTATGTGTGCTATCTGTATTAATTTATTAGACATATATTGACAACTTTAAAGATGAATGTGGAAATGCCTAAGATAAATGTAAACATTTGTGAGATGTAAGTCATATATTTTTCAGATTTGAAAGGTGAAGGAAACCGTTTGTCACAAAGTAGAAAATAAGATGTGCTGTGAAAGACCTTGGCTCACCTTCGGGAAGAAAGCCACTTCCTCTAAAGCAGTGCTCTTCAATCTCAACAATTGTAAACTGTATGGACTTCAATTCTTAAAGCTGCTGAGGCAGAGAAACACTGTTCTAAAGGATGTTCCTTTAAACGACTGCTCAACCAAAAACTGCGGCCATTTAAATCCTACTGTTCAATTCTTATGATGTGGCCATACAATATATCTTCTAGGGCTGTACACTGACAATAGACTACTGAGTGAAAACTGATCATCAACTCTTAGGAAGAACGGTTGAAATTATTTTTAAAATGTACTTTTTATTATTTTATAAGTGAATTTAACAGGCAAAAAATATAAAAAGAAACAATCTGTGATAATACAATGAAAAAGAATAATGGTGATCATAAACTCAAAAGTTGAAAAGAAAAAGAGGAAAAAACTCATAAAAGAAATCCTAGTGAGGAATATTAATAGACAGCAAGCTCAATCCTTTAACATGTTGTTAAATTTAGACCATATATAAACTTAATGTTCCATCTTCTTATTTTTACTGTTTAGCAGTAAGATTTATTTGATGTTTCAAAGATTGACAGAGAATACATCTCTTTAATCCTTACTTCCACAACTGAAGCCTTACTTATTTTCTTTCAATCTATGTAAATTAATTCTGTTGCTAATCCCCAGGCTCAATAAAGCCAAAGTTTTCCATAAAATCTTAAATTCCATTTTGTTTTTATATTCACTTCTACAAAAGCTATGTTCTTACCCTGAAAAATAAAACATTATATTAATCAAAGAGCCCTCACATTTCTTTATTCTAGACAGCCTAGAATTTTCTGATGGATTCATCTTTAAATAATATTTAATATTTCTTAAAATGTGGGCCCACTAATTTTCCAAAACTGGATATTTCAAGTCCCTGTTCTATAAAATGTAAGCATTACCCATATCGACCCTTGTTGCATTCTTTAATTTCTTACAGAAATGCCAATTTTACTTCAAATATAGCTTCTTTAAATATTTCACTACTTCAGATGTTTCTAAGAGAGCTAAAGATTTTGGGGGCATATTGTTCTGACAGTACATGCTGTAATTGCATATGTTAACAAATAGATGATTCAGGTAAATTGATTCTAAATTGCTATAAAAAGCCCAGTTGTGGAGACAAAAAAACAATCTTTCTAAATTTGCTAGCCAAATAATAACTTTGTTTTTAGAGCTGGCTTTGTCCTCTTTTTCCAAAAAGGACAAATATAACCCCCTCCCCCCATTTTTCACCCTCTCCCCTTTTGGAGATGCAATTGATCTGGGCTCTGAATGCAAGAGCCCAGATCAATTCAAAGCATGATTCTGTAATAGAAATGATCAGACTGATTCCTATTTTTTATTCAAGGCAATGCAACAAAAGAAGTGTTTCAGTTTCCCATGCACTCTCATTTATTGGGCCCTTGGTTTCAGTGTACTAAAAGTTTTAAAAAATAATTACACTGTGACATAGTATACAGTAAAAATGGCAAGGGGAGACAAAATGGTGGTGCTGAGATCTCAAACAACATTCTGCCTTCCCCTTCCTACTTTGGAATCTTAACAAATTATTCTGTATATTAGATATTCTTATAAGTTTTCTTATTCAGTCTTAAATCTGTTCTTGCAGTTATATGCCTATCTTTTTATTTAAAAAATGACAATATTTTTCTGATAAGATCCAAGAAATAATATTTAGCGCTTCATTCTTTGAACCACAAAACCTTCTGTTAATTAGACAGTGGTTCTCATTTATTCATCTACAAACACAATATTATTGGCAACACTGTCATGCAATTAACACACTAATTTTAAACATTGCACATAAATCATCCATTATTCAAAACTAATCCAGCCACTACAGTTCCTCAGCCTTCAGGACAGAAAACGTTGACTGGGCAATATTACACAGTCAGTTCTAATTTGGCTATTCTTTAGATTACTTAGTAGCTTGTAGAAAAATCAGAAGTTCAATATTCATTCGTCAAGCTTTCTCCATCCTTGTCTGTCCCAGATATATTGGATTACAATTCTTATGTTTGCAAGGGATAAACTTGCTGAAGACACAGTTATGTCAACACATAGTTATATGGTCCATATCAATTTAATCTCAATTTTAAAATTATGTAAATTCAACAAGTTTGAGGATTTTTTTTTTAAAAAAGGTAACTTGATAAAAATCACAAAACTTTAAGGACTGAAAAAGACCTTGGAAGCTATTTAATGTCACACCTTTCCCAATGCAAGAAGCTACTATTAAAGCAACCTTAACTGATGCCCATCCAACCATTGTTTAAAAACCTCCAGTGCAGAAGAATCTACAACTTCTAGTGAAGGAAAGACAGAGGAAGAGACATTGTTAGCAACTCCTAGCATTAAGAAAATTTTCCTTGTTATCTTGGTTGTTCTCCTTTGGATACATTCCAGTTTACAATGTCCTTCCTAAAATATGGAATCCAAATATTCCAGGTTTGCATTGAGAGAGGAATGCTGACTTTTCTTGATCTTGAAATATATGGCTGTTGATAAACTGTTAACTGCATTTGCTTTTTCTTTTTTTACAAGTGTACTACATTGCTGGTTCATGTTCAGTTTTTGACCTATTAAGACCTCAGATGTCTATCACAAGTATTGCTGCCCACCATGTATTTCCTATGCTAATGCCTTGATTTTCTTATCCAGATGTAAAATGTGTTTGCCCCCACTAACATGTATCTTGTTCTACCTACTCTTTCTATTTTCCTCAATCTTAATAATATCTCCCCCCCCCCCCGCAAAAAAAAATCAAGGCTGAATTGTAAGAATATTTCACAATCAGTTGTTCTAAGCTCTTATATAATTCATCATAAATATGCTGAACCTTACAAAGGCTAAATCAGCACACCATTCATCACTCCTTCCAGTCTGATGCAAAGCCACTGAGATTGGTTATTATTATTCAATAATCTTTGATGGCATATATTTTGCAGATGAAACACTTGTCAAACATCCTGTTAAGTTGCCCAATATGGCTTCAAAGGCAGATGGGCAGCAAAAAAAATTAGATAAATAATATGTTTGCTGCATTCCGCTGGTCAACTAAAATGGCCATTCTACCAAAAATAAATAAATAATCAAGCTTGTTTGATATGTCTTGTTTTTGATAAACGCCTACTGGAAAACATTGTTATTTTTCAAATGTTTCAAAGCAACTTTTCAGATTTTATCTGAAAAAGTACAAGCAGAAAGCTGACAAGTATCCATGAACAGGAATTAAATCTGTACTTCCTGCTTGTCCCAGAAGAAGAAGGGGGTTACATCACATGTCACTTCATGAGGGCAGGTATGAATGAAATTGTGCTCAAACAGTAACTATCCATTTGAGAAGGTGACCTCTTAAGTAAATTTTTTTATTCTGCTTCAAAAATAATTCCTCCCACTCCACCTTGACAAACACAAGCAGGGGGATCTGGTTCACCTTCTGCATTTCACTCAATTCTATACAGAATGCTCTTTTCAAACTGGCTAGTGTGTGCTGTGACAGACATCCCTGCCGTCCATGTCTGTCCTTTGCTTTCAGTAGTTATTTCATATTGAGTTCCTTGCAATAAAAGGTTGGGGTCTTTTTTTTTTTTAAGCAAGTTTTGTAGTGGAATGGTGAAATGCTTGCAATTTGTTTGCTGTTGTTTTCCTTTAACAAGTTCATCAATGCAGCTGTAAATCGCTGGTTGTTTCTTTGTTTTGTTTTCCTTTCCTTTTAATTGGGGGAAATTGACAAAGTTTGTTCCTTCATAATTCCATTCCCTTCAGCTGCTCTCTTTTACAAGACTTTGGGTGACTGGTAAATTCTGACAAGTTTTCCCTTCTTGGGCAAGTGAAAAGAAAGAACGGTAAAACTGTTGGGCTATTAGGCAACAAAGAAAGAGTTACGGAACATGGGGTCTATATATGATGAGCGCTGCAAGACTATTACATGAACAAAAATGAAAAAGCTCTGAAACACCCACAATGGACAAATAGTTGATGAAGATGATAGAATTAGCAAGAAGGGCAAAATTGATTTGTCTGATTAGGGAAAGGAAAATAATTCAACTGTTAGTGAATGGAAACCCCTGATAGACTTTTTGCTGAAGAAATTGAAACAATGAAGTCATGATTAATGGACTTGATTATTTGAAAGAGGGAAATTATGATGTAAACTTAGAGAGGGTAAAATAGAAATTCATTTATGACTGTGGTTAAGATTGGAAGCCATGTCTTTATCACCTTTTCCTTATTTCCTTTCTTTTTCTTCTTTTCTTTCTTACCTGTTAGTTAGTTTTCCATGTGTCGTCTCTAAAACTTGTGTTGTTTTTTTATCTTGGTAAAAATTTCAGTTAGTTTCACATGCACGTGCACACACACATACACCACGGTGTTGTCTTTTTTTTTTCTTTTTAATTAGTCCTCAAAAGAGAAATCCACAAAGGGAAAAGCACTTGACACTTTCTTTCCAAGCATGGGAGGTGGGGTGGGGGGGGGGGACCAGGGGAATCCATTAATTGGAGACATGCTACCAGTTGGGCAGACAAAATACTGATCAAGACTGAAACCAAAATAGAAGAAGGGGTTGAGATGAAAAAAAAAAAGATTTGTTCAATCAACTTTATTGCTAGCCAATTCATGCATTTGGAATAAGCACCTGAGGGAGGCAGCATAGTTAAGGCCTACATCTGAGTGGATAATTTCAATGTTAAAATGGGCAGTGCCAGTTACACTTGCAAATATAACCCAATTCAGTTTTCTGTTTTCTCAATAATTCAGATTTCCATGCTACATTATAAACAACCCTAACTTAAAAGTGCCTTAATATTTTTTTTAAAAATGAGAGAAAAGGCAAACATATTTCAATACCAAATGATGGATTGAAGCAAATGAAAGCATATTCTTCATTTGTAATGCTCAAAATATACAAATTGGATTCCCCCAAAAAATTAAATAAAGCATGACTTTTAAAATGTTTTTTTTTCCTTTTCATAATATGTTGCAAGCTCTAATAAGCCTGAATGACAGTTACTGCACCTTAAAGGTTTTCTCCTTTGATATTTTCTGCTGCATATTTTGGAAGGCTGTGATCAACATATGAAATTAATACTTTTCAAGAAATTAATTGGCTGTAATCTTTTTTCACTATGAGCCCTGGAAAAATTGTTGAATCTTCTGTTTAGACAGAATCATTAAGAACGATAACTTAGATAGTTTTAAGCATCACTGAAGGGGATATCACCAGTGACAAATGAATCTCTTTTATAAGAAGGATGAGCTGTTTTCATCCTTGAGAATTATTTCTAGCCAAGAAGGCAAGAATAAAAGCATTCTTGTGACTGCACTTCTACACTTTGGATTTATAGCTAATTTACATTTGAAGTATGAAATTTCTTTTTCATGGATTACTTTATCCTAGCAAGGGCCAGAATTATATCTATATTGCATTGGATGGAAAATGTGCTGCTTTTGTGGCATCACCATCAAAAGCTCCAGTTCGCACTGCAGGAAAGGATGCCTGAGGTGAAAACTTATTGTGTGGAAATGGGCAAATGGGCACAAATGCCTAGAAATGTAGAAAAGGGACATTGTAGCAGAAGATTTAAGTTGTTACTGTTACTCCACGGAAGAAAAAGTAACTGTATAGACTGCTAGCAGATGGGATTTAAGATCATTGTAAAATCTGATTGATTCTAAATTGGTTGTGAACAATCAACCACTGCCTTGCCTTTGATGTGTGGGTGCCCCATCACCAGAGTCTTTCAAGAAGAGATTGGACAGCCCCTTCTCTGAAATGTTATAATGTTGTCCTGCAGGGATTTGGACCAGATTATATCCAAGGTCCCCTCCAACTCTGCTATTCTTTATTCTATGTTCTAAATCCCAATTTAAATTGTATGGCTGCTTAGTGCCTATTAATTTATCTCCATCTGGAAACAGTTGCAATAGTTTAATAGTGGTGTAAGAGATGTTCATTGCTCATCACAATGTTATAGAAGTTTTGCAATTAAATAATTAGAAAATGATTTGGGATAAATTTGAAAAGTGTTTTATGAAAAAAAGGTGGTACTGTTTTAATTATGATAGCAAATATTAATTAGCTGACTTTAAAAAGAACACAGAATAAATATCGGTATTTTGACTGGAAGTCTTTGCAATTGTTTCCAGACCCTTTTTGCAGCAGTTGGATCAAGGTTTTCCTTGATCATTCCATGATTGCTCTGACTTCTGTAGATTTATTTATTTCTATGTTACACTGTTCTATATTACTCCACTGATTTCTTTCAAATTAGATTTATATCTATGGTTCTGGGGGAAAAAAGAGGCAATTTTGTTTTTTCAGGTCAATTTCCTTGTTACAATATAATTTTGTTTTTGCAATACAATGTAAAATTGGTCATTCTGCATTCATTTTAGAATAAGCCTAATGCATTTATGAAGATTAGACACATATGCAAATTGTTTTATCATGCAATCATTTCCCTGGTGGTAAAGTAAGACTATTTAAAATGGTGGTTTTACTCTCTATTGTTCATACTGTCAACTGACCTTGAAGACGTCAAAGGATGCACAAAACAATCCCTCCATTCATGGTTACTGTTGCTTACAAAGTTAACCCTTTTATTCAGAGAGTAGAACGTCAAGTTGATATGATATTTTCATGTGTTGTAACTCACAAAAAAGTTCAATCTCATCTGGATATGTTCCACTATATGTCCTTTATATGCAAATATACTTTTCTATTTGCCCTATTATAATTCTCATGGTTTTTAATATGAATTTACTTTCTTGGATCAATCTTTGACCTGTCTAAATTCAATTTCCTTCTTTTGTTAGCCAAAAAGAGTAAAAGAAAAGAAATGTACTGTAGTGAATTTCTTGTTACAGTACAACTGAAAATATATATGTAGATTTATGGATGTTAAGTGATTGGGAGACCACTGAGAAAGCATTCAAAATGTGAATAATTCTGCATCCTTCTTGCTTTTTTGATTGAATAGGTCAAGTGGAACAATGTTATATAAATTATATGAAAGTAAAATAGAACAGTAGATTACTTTTAAAGTAGATCATTGCCTAGAATCAAGCTTATCATATTTATCTATCGTCACAAAAGAGCTGAAGCTAAAAAGCTAAAACTTTAATGTGTATCTAGAAGATAAAAGAAAAGGTGTTAAACAAACAGAAAGATTGCCAATATAGCTTGGATGTCAAATTCCAACACTTACACAAAAGCTAAAGAAAAAAAATCAATACAAAAATTGTCAAGCTATGACAATTGTTATTCTGGCTAAGCCAAAAAATAGACAATATATCACTGCTGAGTTAACACAGAAGACAACAATATTAATATATTCTTTGCTATCTCAAATGTAAGGCGGTAAAAATGATGCAGGGTATCTGCAGAATTGAAACAGAAATAAGTAGCACATTATTTAAGAATAGGAATACAGAAAATAAAATATTGAAATGGTACTTTAAGTGGGGGAGCACATGTTTCACTCTGCCTATGTCCAGGGTCCTATGTTTTTAAGGGAATAAATTTTCCCTAGCATCTCCTGTTTAGAATCTCTCTTTATAAACTCTACATGAGCACAGTAGTACAGATGGAGAACTCATCTGAGTAAACATGCAGCTTACATGAAATGATTCAACTGTAGGTAAAGTCAGCTAGAGATATGACTGCGATGGACAGGACTGTGGTCCTGTGATCACTGTGTCACGTGTTCTGTCACTGCAGGTAGACAAAGCTGGTGTGACCTCCCTTTTACTTTCATATAGCACTTGTTAAATAGTATTCAAAGAGCATGTATATGTTTTATTTATTGTATACTATTTATAACTCATCTGTGAGAGAGGAGGAATTCCATATGCTCTTTAGCATCATGCTTCTTGGTCAGCAATTTTTATGTTTTCTTTCCTGCTTTCTAATCAGAGTCTGTTTATTAGAATTAGAAGTAAAATGACTACAACAAGAAGACAAGTAAGAAAATAGACACAGAAAACTTTATCCTATCCTTCAGCAAGGGGGCTGTGGGTTAGAAGGGAGAGAACATTAATTGAAGATGCTTTCTTAGTCTAGGTTCTGTACTTATTCCATTTCTAAACTTTGAATATACAGTGAATAATGGATTTTAATATTTACATGGTTGGCATAAGTGTTAGCCTGCGATTACTTGCAAGCAACATTATGGGAGTAAAGGTTAAAGTTCAGAAACTTCCAAATCTTGAAAGAATGTGTATAGAGTAAAGAAGAAAATAGACAACCCTTGAAATGTCCTGATGCTGCTCAGAAAAACCTCCCATCTGAAGCATCCAATAATTACTACAGATTTTTCCATTTCTCCACATGAGTGGAATAGTTTACAATTAATTAAAAGATATGGGGAAAAATGACTTCCTCTCTAATTCCTTAGTGTTCATACGTTCTGATTCACATGAGATTTAAACTTCTTGCAATTTAATCCCTGTAAAGTTCCTCATAAACAGTAAACACAAATAAATACATCAAGGGGGTTTTTTTCCCATCAAAATACTTGAATAAGATCCCCTCTAGGCCACTGCAGTTTCTTCTCCTACTGCTTACTTTTTCCACCCGTTTTCCCCTTTTTGTTCTATCTTTCCAACTAAGCCTCATTTTTTTCACATGAACCACTCTATTTTTTTTCCTCTTCCCCTTCCTTCTTGTTTAAAAAATTGGGGTGTGATGTCAAACAAGGCAGTAGTCATGGCCAGCATCTCAATTCTTGAAACCATCCATAGTTCCTTCCTACAAAAAATTGGGAAGTGCTGTCAAGCAAGGCAGTAATCATGACCAGCATCTCAATTCTTGAAACCATCTTCTTGGTCCCTCTAGACTTAGATGCACAGGGAAAATAAAGATGCCAACTACAATTGCAATTGTAGGGCTTTACGTGGTTCCCAGTGGAAAGGTTGCCATCCCCATCAATGCCTAGAGAAGCAGAGAACAAAAGATTCTTCTGGTAGTAAAGAGATATTTGGCACAGGGCAATCATAGATCCCTGTTTATTTATTTATTTATTTGCATTTCTATACCGCACCCTCTCCCCAGGGGACTCG
>JAPKID020001230.1:0-15250 GCA_026931265.2 Tropidonophis doriae
GCCTTACTCTTTAAGAAGATCAAGTTTCCTCCACCCCCTCCCTTTCTACACCCCCTCCCTAAAGCCGCCCGGATCTATCAAGCTGTGAAGAGATATGACAGCTCTGGGACATATTGGGGGGGAGGCAGAGGGGGGAGGAAGGGAAGGAAAGAGGAACAATCTAAGAAGACTTTTATCAGAAAACTAGACTCCCTCCCCCCCCAACCAATCTCTCCAGATTCTCAGCAGCCAAGACCCTTTGAATCAAGCTTGATTGTCCCCTTTTCAGGTTTTTAACTTCTCAAACTAGCATTCTAAGAAATCTACCAACTCTGAGCACGTTTTGTTTGCAGCAGGAGGAGGAGGAGGGCAACTTAAATTCAGCATCTCTTTAAACCAAAGCCTCTGAATAACTGGGAAAGAAAGGTGTGCTTTTTGGGTGGCAGTTTCCAGCAGATTCCAAGCGCGGCTTTCTTTCCCAGTCAAAGTCTTTGGTATACTCCGCCCTTGCCCTCCTCCTCCTCCTCCTCCTGCAAGCGAAAGGTGCCTCAGAGATTCAGCGAGCAGCTCAGGGGAGATAATAGCCACAATTTCATTCCCCAGCAATGTGAGGAGCCGCTGCCGCCGCCACCATCCCATAAGCCCTCCTGGGAGTCGAGCCGAGTGGGAGTCCAGAAAGCGAATCCTCTCTCCTTTCCAGCCATTATGATCTCTACAGTGCCAGATTCACCTGCCTCTTTTTCTGACCACCCAGCCAGCTACATTTGGAGTATAAGACGCACCCAGATTTTCACCCCTTTTCTGGAGTAAAAAGGTGCGTCTTATACTCCAAAAAATACGGTATAAAATAATTTCTTAATTCTAGTTATTAGGAATGGTTAAACAGCTTTCCTTCCTATTTTAAGGAAATCCTATGCACAAGGTGTGGAATAGAATAAAATAAAATTCTTTATTGGCCAAGTGTGATTGGACACGCAAGGAATTTGTCTGATGCATACTCTCTCAGTGTACATAAAAGAAAAGATACATTCATCACAAATAATAAGGTATATCACTTAATGATTGTCATAGGGAACAAATAAGCAATCAAATTAAACTAGGCAACAATCAATATAAATCATAAGGATGCAAGCAACAAAGTTATAGCCATAAGTGGGAAAAGATGGGTGATAGGAACAATGAAAAGATTAATAGTAATAGTTATACAGTCTTAACTACTAATTTGACAGTGCTGAGGAAATTATTTGTTTAGCAGAGGGATGGTGTTTGGGAAAAAACTGTTCTTGTGCCTAGTTGTTCTGGTGTGCAGTGCCCTATAGCATCGTTTTGAGGGTAGGAGTTGAAATAATTTATGTCCAGGATGTAAGGGGTCTCTAAATATTTTCACAGCCCTCTTTTTGACTCGTGCAGTATGCAGGTCCTCAATGGAATATATGGCACACTTATTGTCTGAAAGCCTAAAATTATGCAGTAAAATCAGAATCTGAATGACTAAGCACCATTGCCTGATGCAAGCATAACTCTGTATACATGAATTCTCATTTTATTGCTTGTGATAAACTAGCTGCCAAGGTTGTGTATTGAGAAACTACTTTCTCTGTTAATCTGTCCTTTCTTCACTATAAAGATTCTTTTTCAATAAATTAATTGTGACATTGAAACCCAACTTGATTCACATCAGGTTGACGAAAAACTTTTTCATCCTGTTAGGTATCCATAAATATATCACAAGTAAAAAAAAAAGTGCTAAGATGTAATAATATTCCACCATTATATAAAGAAACCAAAACTCTGTCTACGGGCTTCTATATTATTGATCTTGGAGAAAATACCTGCCAAGGTTGTTGATTGAGAAGCTGTCTTTTTTTATTATCTTGTCTTGTTCCTTTCCTTACTGAAGATGAGACCAGAGCGTGTAAGGCTTCTGCCACTATATTGACAGCTTTATAGATGCTGTAGCTATGGCTAGTCATGCTCATTTCAAAAATTGACCTGGGAAGTTGACTCAGGTCCTCTTCTCCTGTGCAGATGTCTTCATCCATTGTTTCTCCACTGGAGAAAGAACATTGAAATGCCTCTTTCCAGAAATCCCTAGTAAAACCATCTTCTTGTTTAGATGGGAGTTTCTTTTGCTGAAGGAACTTATGGAATCCCAGCACTTCCTCACTGTGGACTGCAAAAGAGAGTGCACCATGCATGTAGTCAATGGGCCAGCTTCGTTGAAAAGACATTGATGTGAAATCCATCTGAGCTACAAAAATCCATACTTTGGTTTTCATTGGAATCTCTTCAAATTCAGAGATATGAAGCATTGCCCTTAAAACCACCATGGTTTGGATTTCTCCATGCACAACTACCACATTAGCGGTGGCTTCCATAATGGTTCTAGTCGTCTTCTCTCCTTCCATAACCATTTCCGTGATTTCAGTTGAAAAATTTATGTGTGGAAATGTTTCTATAAAATCAAAGCAGATACCTGCTTGGGCAAACTTGGGGAGCTGATTTGCTACAAAACTCTTCCCACTGTCATCATTAATGAAAATCACTCCAATCCAAACCCACTTGAAAAAGAGCAGTAGCTGGAGAATCCCCTTATATTGTTGGTTGATGTCTGGAAATATCTGATGAAGGAAAACCCTTTGTGATATATCATTCATCACTGGTGAGGACCCATAGGCCAACTAAAGAATATAGCAAACAATTAAGAAGGGAAAGCCTCTGAGATATTTTTGCAATATAATTGAGTGCTCCCATCATTTCTAAATTTCTCGGCATGTGAAATTTCCTATGTGCATAGGAAAACTATGGCAAATATAGATAGCATATAAAAAAGCAGAGACTTTGCCCTTCCAACAAAAGTGCATATACTTAAGGCTATGTTTTTTCCAGTTGCAATGTATGGCTGTGAAAGTTGGATCATAAGAAAGGCTGAGCACTAAAGAATTGAGGCCTTTTAACTATGGTGCTGGAGAAGACTCCTGCAAGTCCCTTGGACTGCAAGGTGATCAAAGCAGTCAGTCCTAGAGGAGATCAAGTCTGGCTGCTCTTTAGAAGGCCAGATCCTAAATATGAAACTCAAATACTTTGGCAACCTAATAAGACTCACTGGAGAAGAACCTAATGCTGGGAATGATTGAAGGCAAAAGAAGAAGGGGACAACAGAGAAGGAGGTGGCTGGATGGAGTCACTGAAGCAGTTGGCATGAGTTTAAATGGACTCCAGAGGATGGTAGAGGACAGCAAGGCTGGAGGACTGTTCTCCATGGGGTCACAGTGTGTTGGACATGACTTCACAACTAACAATAACAGAAAAGCATGTGTGCAAGGGTTAACTGTCTTTCAAATTCCATTCAAATTCAGTGATAATTTGGGATTTGTGAGTGTCATGGACATGGATTTACTGACTCAGAAATGAAAGAATATACCATTTACTTTCAGACTTAATCTATGTGAACAGGAAAATCAGTATCCTATGGCATAATAAATATGGATTACTCAGCTCTTTTTCATGCAACTCTTGCTAAGCATGACTCATTAAATGGTTATTCATAAACAAATATCAGCAGTAAAGAGAGAGCTTCTCCCAATTTGGTTTTAAAATGACACCTATCCTTTTAAATAGAATAACAGAGTTGGAAAGGAAGTTGTAAGTCCTCTAGTCTATTGTTTGCTCAAGCAGGAGACCATTTCAGACAAATGGTTGTTCAGTCTCTTCTTAAAAGCCTTCAATGATGGAGCACCCACAACTTCTGAAGGCAAGCCATTACATCAATTTATTGCTCTCACTGTCAGGAAATTTCTCCTTAGGTAGGTTCTCTCCTTGGTCAGTTTCCAAACATGGCTTCTTGTCTTGCCTTTTGGTGCTTTTGAAAGCAAGACAGTAAATTCTTGGAAAACAAGACAAGAAGTTTCAATTCCATCCTACTTTCTTAAAAGGTATCAACACCATGTCTCAAAAATATTGCTTGCTTAACTATATTGCATGAGGACAACTCACCTGTGGAATCTTGTAGATGTCCAAAATGATTGCCATGAAGTGACAGACACCAGCATCAGGTCCTCCAATAATGGATGCTATATTAGTCTGCATATCACACTTGTAGTTGGGGATAAACTTGCCTTGTGTAGAAAGAAGTTCCAGTGAGACACGAAAAGTCCAGTTGGGATGGAAATTGCTGTTCAACACATGTAATCCCAGTGTGACATTGTGTAAAATCCTTGGACTTTTATTAATTGTCTCTATAGCGAATTGCAAGGCTAGTATATGCTGGTAGTTCTGGGTAATTACTCTGCAATGAGAAGATGACTTTATTAATAATTAGATCTTGCATTCTAAACAAATGGTTGGATCTCCGTGGAACAAATTTCCTTTAACTTTTGTCCCCTAAATACAAGGGGTTAATAATAATACAACAGGAGAGAGATTGAGATGGAGCATTATTAGTGTAGTATCTCAGATATTCAGTATAGTGCTATTATTACACGATCTCTTACAGGTTGTTTGTTTCTGGTTTTGTTGACATAAATTTATTGAATCAAACCATCTGGAAATTTTGCCCTTTTCATAAATCCTACTAAAGTATAAAGAAAAAAACATGCCTCTAAAATCCCTAGTAAGCATATAACAGTGTATTACAATTTAATGCTTGAAAGTGCTAATTTATCTTGCTTGTTATATTTTAACAACAAGGCATTAAGTCATTGACATCTAGGTGTGGGTAGGGTCTGGTGAGTGTCAAAGCCACTAGCATGAATTAGATTACCTGGCATCAAAATAAGGGGATTTTGATATTAATTGCTCCCTGTACTCTATATTTTAATATTTTGCCTAATTCTCAGTATGGTTTAGTTAGAAATGCAAACATTAAATTCAATGGAACAAGACATACAAGGACAGATGTCGATGTAGCCATGACCCCCATTAATTCAGAGACACTAACATCATTTGAAAATTAAAAATTGGCCCTTGCCAAGAGTGTAATATGACTAGAAATCAAGGGAAAACATGAAAGACCTTACATGACATTGTCAAAAACATCAAAAGAGGGATTCTTTTCAAAGGTTGCTGCAGTAGGAAATATATAGATCTGAGAGAGAATGGCACCAATGATAAAGTCACCAGGATGGTAATCCTTGTGAAGAGTGGCAAGAGGGAGGCTTATAGGACATTTCCCAGAAAGATTGCTATAGCCTTCTTCAATCACCAGTATCACTAGTATCGATGCAACAAACATCACCATCAAATGAAGATCTTACTTCAGGGTTCCTGTCATATATACATAAGTGGTTGAATTGGTCATGTTGATCTGAGTAAATACTCTTTTGGCTACCTGGCCCTAATAATGCATATAATCCATCAGAGAAAAGTTTGCATTTCTTTGCATTTCTCCTAGCACAAAATGTATATGAATAACTGGTATTACTCTTGGTTCAATGTTTTGCTATATGTTTGTAAATTCCCCAGGAAGTTGTAGAAGTAATTATGCTTGAGTTGGAAATTATAGAGATTTTCATAGACCAGATGGATTTCACATCCCTGTCTTTTCAATGATGTTGAAAATAATTTAAAACAGTTTTTACTTGCTGGTAGTCATTTAATTGATTTATTCTTTTTAGTTGTTAAGTGCAGTTTTCTCTTTTCTTTCTCTTTTCAATAATGATTGATTGTTTATGTGCCATCAAACCATTTTCGACTCCTAGTAACCACATAGACAGATTTTCTAAGAAAACATTTCCCAAATCTGTAACTTCAAGCCTCTGAATGGTGCACTGATAAGCCCTGTAGCTCAGTGATGGGATTCAATTTTTTTTACTACAGGTTCTGTGGGTGTGGCTTTAGCTCATTGAGCTCAAAAAGCCGATTGGGCTTATTATATAGGGAGGTCTTATTTTGGGGGAAACAGGGTGTCATTATATCTGTCAAGTACAAGCAATTTACTAGGTTAGAAGTATTAAAATAAATAAATGAGAAAAAAGGATGCATAGTATCTGAGTTAAATATTATGCTAGCTGAAAATTAATTTCCAGATGAAATCTTCAGTTCGAAGCCAACCCATTTAACTTTCAGGGAAGCTGGTACAATGTATCTTTGTATAGCATGCCAAAACTTCTTAGCTACATAAATCTATGGTTGCCATGGGATCTTTTCAAAAAATCCCCTTAGAGTTAGGCTTTCCCTTAGATTGTTAAAAGACTTTTCCAATATTTCTTTCTAACATGTTTTCTTAAATGTAATTATTAATTATAAAACACACATACTTTTCATTATTTTATTTACGTATACAATTGTTTTAATAGCAATCTGAAAGTTTTATTTTTAATATAAACAGCAGATGAACTTCAATTTTATAGGACAAGATGTTAAATAGTTGATGATTATAATAAAAGAAACAAGAGTTCCCCATGTTTTCCAGTTTTGTGGTCCAGTGGAGAGGAGAGGGCAGGGGTAAAATTCAGCAGGTTCTGACAGGTTCTGGAGAGTTGTTCAGAGAACTAGCAAATACCTCCTCTGGCTGACCGCAGAGTGGGGTGAGAATGGAGATTTTGCAGTATCCTTTCCCTGGCAGACCTACCAAGCCATGCCCACAGAACTGGTAGTAAAAAATAATAATTTCCCCACTGTGAGAGGGGTTGATTCCATGTGAACAGGTGGCAAGCATGCATGCATGTGCAGATCCATTTGCAAAAGCAGAGTGGGCACCAATGCCCACTGTTCAGGCAACGAGAGCATGCACATAACCGCTTGCCTACTGGTCATGCAAGTAGGGATGCATAAACACAAATGCTCTCACCATATCCACAGCCTTAGTTTGGAACAGTTAATAGCTAAATAGTTGGCCCCAGCCTGGGGGCCGGGAGACCCCACAAATAATTTACCCTTTGGTTATGACTTTCGTCTTTTTAGCTGTTCCTTATTATTCAAATCGGGCCTCACAACAATGATATAGCATTTAGGGGAAAAGATGCAGAACAATAATCCAGCGCTGGAGGCCAAGATGGAAAAAATCTCCACAGCCACCATGTATTTTCCCTTTGTGCTTAAATAAGTTGGTACAAAGGACACCCAGACACTGCAGAAGACCAACATGCTGAAGGTGATAAATTTGGCTTCATTGAAACTGTCAGGCAAATTCCTGGACAAGAAGGCCACCGTGAAGCTGATGGTAGCCAGGAAGCCCAGGAAGCCCAGGACAACATAAAACATGGTGATAGAACCTTCTTTACATTCCAGGATAATTTCCTCCATCAGAGAGTGCATGTCAACATCTGGGAAGGGAGGAGCAGTTACCAACCACACAGTGTAAATCAAAGCTTGAATAAAAGAGCAGGAGAGGACAATGGAGCTGGCCATTTGCTTTCCAGACCTCCATTTTCTCATCCCACCCCCTGGTGTGGTTGCCATGAAGGCCAGGACCACAACAATAGTCTTGCCCAAAACTGAAGAAATGGCTATTGAGAAGAAGATGCCAAAGGTTGTTTGTCGAAGGAGACACATCAGTTTTGTGGGCTGTCCAATGAAGAGCAAAGTGCAAAGAAAACAAAACAAAAGGGAAATGAGAAGAAAGTAGCTAAGGTTCCTGTTGTTGGCTTTGACAATGGGAGTCTCACGGTGCTTAATGAAGATGTAAAGCACCAAAGCTGTGAGGAAAGAAAACAATAGACCAAAAAGAGTGAGGGTAATTCCTAAAGGTTCTTCAAACGAGAGGAAGCTGATTCCTTTGGGGAGGCATAGATTCTGATCCACATTGGGATACTGATCTTCTGGACATTGAAAACAGTCTTCCATATCTGTGAAAGAAACATGCTTTAGTGAACACAATCTATCTGGCCCATGAAGAGCTTAGATCTGGCCCATAGGGCCACCATGCAAACAGCAAAAGACCAGCCCACATTACTTCTGCAAGTGAAATGCAGCTCAGGAGGGCTGCAGTCAACCCCTGTAAGCTTCATTTTAATTGACAGATGATTGCAAGAAGCCATCAAGCTGAAAACGGAGCTCGGGAACCTGTTTTCACTAGCAGAGCTCTTGGGCCACCACACGTGCTCCCAACATGAGTGATTTCAAACTGGCCATGCCCACCTGGCTCCCCAAGGCCAAACAAAACCCTGATGCAGTCCTGAATGAAATCAAGTTTGACACCCCTTGTCTATTCTAATCTGTCTATCTGTCTATCTATCTATCTATCTATCTATCTATCTATCTATCTATCTATCTATCTATCTATTTATCTATCATCTCCATCCAAATCCATCCATCCATTTTTTATCTATCTACCTATCAATAAATCATCTCCATCAATATCTATCTATCCATCCATCCATCCTATCATTTGTGTCAGTTGCAGTTCAGGTCCACTGGAAGGGGACCTGCCCCTGGTGTGCAGAAGCTTCACAAGTTCAGGTAGTATAAGGCCCAAAGTTTCTGTTGCTAAAAGAGACAAGTGTTAACTGAGTTTTGTCCCGGTTTACCACCTTTCTTATCACAGTGATTAAATGAATCACAATATTGGTTAAGTTAGCAACATGGTTACGAGATGAATCTGGCTTCTCCACGGACTTTACTTGTCAGAAGGTCGCAAAGGGGGATCACATAACCCTGGAACACTGCAGCCATCATAAATACAGGTCAATTGCTAAGCATCAGAATTTTGATCATATGACCATGGGGATGCTGCAGTAGTCATAAGTGTGAAAATGGGTCATAACTGGTTACCTTTAAACTGGTTAAAATGACTCAGTCATTTTAATTTTAAATGTTTTTTAGTTCATCCTTTGTTTAAAAGTTTTAAGGAATAGAATAAATGGTTATATAAAAGAAATAATAAAGTAGAAATGGACATGGTACATAATTAAAATATTACTTAATAAAGGCTTAATAATTATGATTACATTTTAAACTAATTGTTTCATTCATTAAATGTATGCATCATTAAATAACTAAAAATGTCCATCAAAAAGTGGTGAAATTCAATTATTTTTACTACTGGTTCTGTGGGCATGGCTTGTTGGGCATGGCAGGGGAAGGATACTGCAAAATCCCCATTCCCTCCCAGTCTGGGGCCAGTCAGGGGTGGTATTTGCCAGTTCTCCCAACTACTCAAAATTTCCGTTACCGGTTCTCCAGAACCTGCTGAATTTCACCCCTCCTGCCAAATCCTAAACATAATATTAGCAATAATATACTAGAATAAAATTGTGTGTGCACCAAAACAGTAGTAATGCTGACAATAACGCACCCCTGACTGCTATCATGTCCCCCCTAGCTTTTCTTTTCTCTAGACCAGCGGTCTGCAAAGTTGGCTTTTTTGGCTGGGGAATTCTGGGAATTGAAGTCCACCAGTCTTAAAAGAGCCAACTTTAAGCCAACCCCTGCTCTAGATCAACCCTAAATCCTGCACCTGTTCTTCATATGTTTTAGTCTCCAGCCCTTAGTTGCTCTTCTCTGCGCTATTTCCAAAGCCTCAACACCTTTTTTTGTAACGTGACCAAAATTAGATGCAATGATTTCCAGGTGTGATCTTACTAAGGTTTTATAAAGCAGTATTTAATATTTAATACAGTATTTAATGTGATTTTGATTCTATGCCTCTGTTTATACAGTCAAGGATTGTATTAGCCTTTTTGGCTGCTGCCACAGACTGCTGGCTCATATTTAAGTGATCGTCCACCAGGACTCTAAACTCCCTTTCACAGTTATTGTTTTTGAACCAGGTTTCTCATAATCTATATTTTAAACTTTGGGTTTTCCTGCCTAAGTGTAAGCTGCCTAAGTTGCTTTTCTCCACCTTAAATTTCATGTTATTGGATGGGGCTCATTGTTCAAGTCTGCAAAGATCTTTTGGGATCCTGTGCTTGTCTTCGGTGGTGTTGGCTATTCCTGCCAGTTTAGTGTAATCTGCAAATTTGATGAGTTCCTAATGACAATTCCTAATCGATGGGACCTGCATTGGGTTGTCATCCCGCCCTGGAGGGCTAGGTGGTGTAATAAGAGAGAAGTGGTCCTTCAAATGACCTGGCCCCCAAGCCGTGTAGGGCTTTAAAGTACAAAGTCAACACCTTGAATTATACTTGGAAACTGACTGAGTAAATACATGCGCAGATACAATACACCCATTTGCCAAATTCTGGAAAAGTATTCTATTTGCAAAAAGAAAAGAAAATAGAAAGCCTACATTATTATATGATTAATATAATCATCTTACTCTTTTTCTGCTAGGACCTAACACCTGGGGGCCCATTGGCTCCTGCGGTGGCATGAGACAATCCCCCATCAACATTGTCCTCCAGAAAGTCAAAACACATCCTGATTTGGGACTTATAAATTTCAGCAAGTATGGAGACTCTAAAATCCTCAAGACAATTAAGAATACAGGGTATCAGGGTACGTATTTGCTGATGACCATCTATTGCTAAATATATAAGAAGTTCACTTGGAAGAATACTGTCGCCATCAATGGTTCCCAGCCTTGGCAATCTCCAGATTGGTGGACTTCAACTCCCAGAATTCTCAGCAATGGCGCTGTTGGCTGTGGAATTCTAGGAATCCAGGCCTAGATATCTGGTAGTTGCCAACTGTGGAAAAAAACTTGTGTTACACCACAGTAGTATATTGCTAGCGGTAGCAATTCATCTGGGTTGCATTGGCTACATGACCCTACAAAGCTCGGGAATCCAGCTTGGTTTTTCAAATGGGAAAAATTGCTTCTATTCAGGCTAAGCTTACTTCATGGTCTCTGTTCTGCCAGGCCAGATGGCTGGTGGATGAGATGTGATGTGATTCATTAAGGCATAGTAGAAAGAATTTTTGGCAGGTAGCAGTAAGCTGTAGTTCATCCACTGAGATTTGTGCTACAAACTCAGTTTGAGTGAAACTGACTCTTGCAACCTGTGGCTCTCTCAATTACATGCAGACCCTAGTTTTTGTTTTGGAGAAATAGTTGTTTTGGCCCACCAACTGGCAGCAGAGTTGGACAGTCAGGAGGCTGGGGAAGGCTCAGACAAAGGTTTTGCATCAGAGGCAGAGATAGGGTCAAGGCTGTCCGGCTATTCTCAGCTGCCTTCAGAGCTAGACAGCAGTGAGCCAGAGGAACAGCTGGAGCCTGTTCCCAGAATAAATATGCATAGAGTTGACAGAAGAAAAGAACAGCTCAGAAATCAGGGTTGAGAGTAAAGCAACAGGTGGACAGTGAATGGCCCCTCCTATAGGAAATAAAAGAGGAGTGAAAGGGGAGTGGGATTTTGCAGGAAACTATTCATTTATTTGTTTCAGGAGTGTGAAGATCTGTCCATGAATCTCAGAGACTCTGTGCCAAGTCTTTCTTTGCACAGCATTGCATTTGGGAAAATATTTACATGGCAGCCTTCCAAACTAGATAAGGTCTGTGGTCATAAATTCACCTTTGAAAGACTGTTTACCAGGACTTTGCTGAATGTGAATGGTAGGAGTTCACATTTGTTTAACAAAAGGGATTTTGTAGGGACCAGGAAGCTGCCATGTGCTTTTTGGGGAAGCCTAGGTCAGAACAATAGTGATGTAGTGACTCTTTATTGTCACGTGAACTCTAGATTTGCATGAGATGGAATACAACCAACTTCTTCTCCCTGGGCAACCCTCTCCCCAAAGCCCACCACATCTATCCTTTCATCCAAATCCGGAAGCTGCCCAGATATGAGTTGAAGGAATTCTATGATCTGCACAGTTATAGTCTGAAAGAATTCACTGTAAGGGCCTCCTGTGCTGACATGACATTTACAACTTTCAGTTAGATCCCACTGAGTCAGTATTTTTCAATCTTGGCAACATTAAGACGCGTGGACTTCAATTCCCAGAATTCCCCAACCAGCTTGGGAATTTGAGAACACATTATTTTCTGGCTGGAAAAATATGTAAGTTAAGGCCCAGTCACCCAGGCCAAAGGTATGTAAAAAGATCAAATCCTGGATCAAAGGCTGGGGAATTCTGGGGTTAAAGTCCACATATCTTAACGTCACCTCAAGGTTGAGGGTATAGTGCTTGAGCAAAGGGTTGGACTAGAAGACCTCCAAAGTCCCTTCCAACTCTGTTACTGCTCTAAGGAGAAGGAAGGTAACTGAGGGGTGGATATGGATGACACCAAAATCTTCCTACCCCTTTTGATTTGAGTTTAGAGACAGAGGGAGCAGAAGGGCATTGATCCTTTTTTCCCTTGCTGATTGCAATCTTTGGATCTGCTCTGCAGAAAAAAAAGCTCACTGATTGATCCTATCTTGCATAGTTCCACCTCTTCAGTCGTGTTAGCAGATGTTATTCAGATATGGAAAGAAGGGAGGGAGGGGGGAGAGAGAGAGAGAGAGAGAGAGAGAGAGAGAGAGAGAGAGAGAGAGAGAGAGAGAGACTTTGAAACTTGTGGAATGACCTATTGTTTATTTATTTCTCGCTGGGTTTATGAACTGAAGCAGTCCAGTTAATTGGATGTGCCTAATGGAAGATGCCTGGGAAATTAGGTGCTGTGTGGATATCAGATTGCAATTATCCATCAGTATAAACCTTGTTATTTATTACAACTTGAGGAGTTGCTAAAAGAGCTCTTAACAAGGTCTAAATCATGAATATCCTGTGATGTACACAACTAAGTTTGAGAGTTAAGATTCATTCATTCGTTCAGTCATATCCCACCTTTATTATTTTTACAACTGTCTCAAGGTTGCAAACATACCCATCACACCATCTTCCTCCTATTTATCTACAACAGCAACAACCCTGTGAGGTAGGTTGGGCTGAGTGTGAGTGTCTGGTCCAAGGTCACTCAGCTGGCTTTCATAACTAAGGCTGAACTAGAACTCACAGTCTCCTGCTTTCTACTTGGCAATTTAACTACTAGACCAGGGGTGTCAAATTGGATTTCTTTGAGGGCTGGATCAACATTGTACTTCTCCTTCACGGACCAGCCAGGTAGGGAGAGTGGGGAGGAGACAGGACAAACACCTCATGGAGCACTCTGCCAGCCAAAGCGGGGCATGGTAGGCCATGGGCAGACTCCTGGTGCCCCGTTTTGGCTGCCAGAGGAACTGCAGGCTGGTTCGTTGCTATTTCCAAGCCGGTCCCAGGGGCCAGATTTAAGCATCTCTGTACAAGGCCAACTTTATCTCAACATAAAAATGAAAGTTGAGTTAAAAGAAGCTGAACAAGTGGAACACATAGTCACAGTGACTACAATCACAACATTATTAAACATCATCTCTTTTCCTGCCATCTCTTCTTCAGATTGTAGGTAAATTCTCAAAGTCTACTAAACAAAAGGCAGAATTGCCATACATGGAAAATGGCAAACAGGCGGACATTTATCTGTTACGAGAGGCCTTAGTCCAGTGGTAGTCCACCTGGTCCCTACCGCCCACTAGTGGGCATTCCAGCTTTCATGGTGGGCGGTAGGGGTTTTGTCTAATACTGAAGCACTTTCCTTTTTTTAATTTAACTGACTTCCCTACTTTATAAATCACCATTGCTGTGGAACCGGTGGGCGGTGAGAAAATTTTACTACTAACAGAGGTACAAAAGTGGGTGGTAGGTATAAAGAGGTTGACTACCCCTGCCTTAGTCTTTCGCTTCAGGAATCCAAGATAAAGATGCTTAGACAGAAAAACTGGATGATTTGCTAGTTCTTAGTAAATGCATAAAGGTAGAGTCTCTGTGTGTAAACAACAGACTCGGTCATTCCTCTGTAGAACTGTATTAGCAGATCCTTGGGCAATCTGAGCTTTCAGAGGTGATGCAGGAAGAATATTCTTCATTCTGCCTTTTTTAATGATGGTTCTAATGTTAGGTATTATCCATTTTAAGTCCTGGGAGATTATAGAACCTAGAGATCTCTACTGTTGATATGGTGTTCTCTAGTGTAGTAAGAGGTGGTAGAATAGGAAAGCTTCTCCTACAATCTACTATCATCCTTAGAGTTTTAAGAATGGGATTTTTCTGGGATTGTGTGACACCTACCTTCATAAATTTTTAATTCGATTTACAAATCAACATCTGTTGGAATAATGCCCATTTGCTCCTTGGTCAAAGACGCATCGTTACTCTTAATTTTGATTTTGCTCTGTTACAGCTCAGGTAGATTTTGAGCCCCAAGCAACGATTTCTAGTACCAGCTTTTCAGCAAAATATTACCTGCACCAGATGCACTTCCATTGGGGCACCCAAAATAGCAATGGTGCGGAGCACACAATCGATGGCAAACGCTATACCATGGAGGTAATCAATTCAGGGTGCCAGCAAAAATGGAATTATTAAGGGATGAATGTTTGGTTTGATGGTAGGAGAATACAGGTAGTTCTCAACTTACAACCACAATTTGAGACCAGAATTTATGTTGCTTAGCAAGGTGATGGTTATGTGGACCTTGCCGAATATGATGATCTTTTTTGACATGGTTGTTAAGTGATTCACTGCAGTTAAGTGAATTTTTCGGTCTTTAAGTGAATCCCACTTCCTGTATTGACCTTGCTTGTCAGAAGTCAACTGGGGCAGTCACAAATGGAGATCATGTGACTCCACAATGCTCCAACTGTTGTAAATACATGCAGATTGCCAAGTGCCCAAATTTTGATCAGGTGACGGTGTGGATGATGATTGTAAGTGTAAAAACCAGTTGTATGTTTCAGTGATTTGTAACTTTGAATGATCACAAAGCGAATGGTTGTAAGTCAAGGACTACCTGCCTGTGTATGGAGATTCTCAGTCATCCAGGCTATGGTTATCCCAAAGGTGCTTTTTCAAGAGGCAACTGGTTTTTCTTTGAAGACGTTTCACTTTTCATCTAAGAAGCTTCTTCAGTTCTGTCTGAATGGTGGGGAAGTGGCCTCAACAATTCCCAGAAAGAGAACTAATCACCAGATGACTGCAAGGAATATGAATTCTTCCATTCTCCACCATTCAGTCAGAACGGAAGAAGCTTCTTGGATTAGAAGCAAATTGTCTTCAAGGAAAAACAGTCCCGTTGCCTCTTGCAAAGGTAGCTTTGGGACTAACCGTAGTGCTGATTATTTGACCAGTTAAGATCATTTCAGTATTCTGCAACCAGAATCTTTAACTTTCTGCTTTTCTATTTTGGCAGCTTTTTTCATAAGTGTTAGGGGTAAAAAACACCCCCGTTGGAAAATAAATAGCGGAATAGTGCAATATACAGGATAGCAAGAGATACGTTGCTTTTAGCACACAATAACTATCAAACACTGATAGTAGAAAAATAAATAGTCTTTACTTTTGTAGTAACTAAAATACTTCTTCCAAACAG
>JAPKID020001231.1:0-15250 GCA_026931265.2 Tropidonophis doriae
AACAAAAGGCATGGTAGACATGGTAATACAGGTAGTCCTCGAGTTACGACCACAATTGAGGTAAAAACATTTTTAAGTGAGACAAAATTTGTAAGTGAATGTTGCCCCATTTTACAACCTTTCTTGCCTTGTTAAGTGAATCACTGAAGTTGATGTTAGTAACCCAGTTATGTGAATCTGGCTTCCCGCTGAGTTTGCTTGTCAGAAGGTCACAAAAGGTGATGGCCCCAGAATACAACAACGATCGTAAATATTAACCAGTTGCCAAGCATCTGAATTTTGATCATGTAATCATGGGGATGCTAGAATGTCATAACTGTGAAAAATGGTCATAAATCACTTTTTTTCAGTGTGGTTTTATCTTTGAACTGTTATAACATGGGGACTACCTGTACTATGGTTCTTTTATTTTTTGAAAACCGGAGTTAAAAATAGGTTTTGAAAGATGGCCCACTCAAAAGTTATTATCATATGGATAAGCAAAAAATCTCCATATCTTTCAAAATGTGCACAAAACCATGGAAGAAATCATCTAATCCTTTGGAATATAATACCATCAAAAGTTCATACTCAGTTCAACCTCTTATGTCCATTTGTATTTTAGATACTTGTTCTTTCTAATTGCTCAAGGCTTTCTGGAAGATCTGCAATTGGATCCATGTGGTGGTAAATGCTTCTTTGGGAGAAGAGCAGCTTCTCCCAGTAGTTGAAGCAGTTCTGAATAGATCCAACCTTTTCTCAAGAAGCCATTATTAGCTCAACTTTATCTTCCAACCTCCCCTTTTAGGCAATCTTGTTGAGAAGTCTGTCAGTTTGCAGCACCAGAAGATTCAGGAGGAAACAGACAATTTTGTTTTCATCATGTTTTAAGACTGGTTGCAGTATTGCAGTTTTAAGACTGGTTGCAGTATTGCAGTTTTAAGACTGGTTGCAGTATTGAGACAATATTAATGACACGAGTCAATGATATATACAATTAAGGTATCTAGTCTAGTCCTCCTTGATATCTCAGCAGTTTTCAATTCCTATCAATCAAAGTATCCTTCTGCATCAGCTTAGGGGGATAAAGGGAGGCACTGTTTTGTGATAGTTCTTTTCTTTGAGATTAACTCTAATCAGGGTCCCTTACTCTTTATTTCTTTTCAACATTTATATAAAGCCACTGGTCAAGATCATTTGATAGAATGTAATGCATGTAGTATATTGTTGATATCTCTGACCTATGCCAATCAAGTGATGCTTCCCAAGCTCTCTCCCAGTATTTGTGAGGGAGGATGGTAAGGAGAGGCTGGAAGAATATGCTCCATAAATGGTTATGAGTTCTGAGATATGCCAGGTCTGGAGTTTTTTTCCATGTTTATCTATGAATAGGATTATGAGTCCCCATAAAACGTTTGTGTGAACTTTGGAGATCTGTTGCCTTAACTCCCACAGTTGGACTAGTGCAACATGTTCTACATAGAGTTGCACTTGGAGATGCAATTCGTTCAGAATGCAGCGCCATAGGAGATTTTAAAGCTGTAATTGGTTCAGAACACAGCGCCATAGGTGCTGAGACATTAAGTGGCCCTGACTTTGTAAATTTAAGATAAAAGTCTGTCTGAGGACCTCAGTTGCAGTGTACTAATGTCATCTTATTTGCTATGGTTTTAATTTATTATTAGCCATGATAGAAGTGAGATCCAAATATATACATGTTTTAAGTAAAATATATTTAATTTGTCTCCGAAAGTCTGAGGAACACAAGAAGTCTGTTTTGAGATAATGACAATCAATCTGAAACTCGATCCAAACAATATTCACTTTTAAAGTTTCTTTTTAAATAACACCATTTTGTAATTGCATAAAAATATTGCTGCATTAATTTTTAAAACAATTTGATCACTTAGTGTAGTTCAAAGGCAAATGTGGATGCCAATTATCTTACATTTATGCTTCGCCAGAAACATGATCCATGCACATTTAATGTGTATCTTTGTTCTGAAGAACTTCACTTGTTATCTGGTCAGATGAACCCGCCCCCCACTGCATTTACTAGCTATTTTCCATGTTCAGACTGAAGCCACAATTATCAGCAATAAAAAGCCAGTTGATCTGACCTGTCAGTCCCTAATCTCAGTAGTACTTGTTGTAAATTTCTTTTTTTTTAAAGATAAATAATTCACTGGCTGCCTTACTTGCTTAACAATAAATCTCCATGAACTATCTTTTAACTTTTTAGTAAATTCTCATTGCTGCTGTAAATTATTACTTATTAAAACTAAGTAGTAACTTTTCTATTAATACCCCATATACATATGTAAGACTATTGCAGGAAAGGACATGAAAAAATAAAATGTGATTTGAATATCAAATTATCATTCTAATCATGATTTAATAAACCAGTTACACCAGACTATGGACAAAATTTTACATTTTAAACACAAACTTTAAAAAAAACACAATTTAATAAGCTACTTTCAGGAGGGTCTCAAACAGAGTCCCAAACTCTATAAACTGATCACATAACATTTCACAAAGTCCAACCCATCCAAAAAACACATGGTACCACTTTAAAATATTCTTTTCTTCACAAATTCAACAGTGGACAGATGCTGTTTTGCTTGGATATACAATTCCTTAAAAAGTAAATCAAACTAGATTATCAAGCAACACAATGAGAATCCCAATATTTCCTTGTAAACTTTTTTTCTTCATAGCATTTTTGTAAAATACAGCATCAGACTATATGCAAAAGTTCCAGGAAGAGTATCCCATATTTAAATAACAGTACTGAGGAATGGATGGTACGCTGTTTTCCTATGTATTTTAACCTATGATTACCAAATTAAGATGTATACAGCTGTACATGTATACACTCCAAAATTACACTCTGACCTCTACTCTCCTTTAAAAGATCGTGATATATAAGGTAGCTGTGGCCGGTTGAAATTCTATTATTTAGAAGAAAATGCTATATAAGAAATGACTGCTGCATGTGAAAAATGTGCCAGTTTTTGACTTACACATAACCATGAGAAAATGGCTTGAAGCATTCCTAGGATTAGGTGAGGAATCACGAAAGGCATTAATGCAGGTGTGTGATGTTTAAATATCAGAAATGTGTTGAAGAGTGGCATATTTTCTCCCTCATTTGCCCAGTTGAGAATTATGCACCTTCCCTTGTTTGTTGATGGGTTATTGTTCTGCCTCAAACAGCACACTGGTATACATGCATACCTACATGATATTCATATACAGAGGAACCAAGCATAAATTTATCAGACACAAAGCAGGGTGGATGGTGTCCTTTGAAGCAGTGGTTATGTTAAGAAACAAGGATATGGTGCAAACATAGATAGCCTCTTTGTTCATCAACATTTCACATGTCACACACACACACAGACTTTCCAGAATCAATTTTTGGCTCCTACTAACGCTTGTTAATTTTAAAGCACCATTTAGGGACTAGGGGTGATCTGCTGAAGTGAGCTGCCTGGGCTTTGGAAAGGTGACCACCAAGTAATCCCAAAGCTGCAAACTAATCAAGGAAGAAACGATCCTGGAAGAACGCAAGAGCAAACCACGTTTACCTCGTCAATAAAAACAACACTGTAATGTCCCTGCAGTTAGCGTGTGGTCGACTTGGGGTAGATCACATTAATTTGTGGCGTCTCCTTTTAAAGAGACCCTGCTCCAACCTGCAGGAGGCTCTACGTACGGTTAACGTTCAGCGGGGCTTCCTCTGGGTTAACGACTTGTAAGGTGGCAGCCCCGTAAAGCGCGCTTCTGAGCTTCGGGGAGGCAGCCTCACCGCGCAGGCTGGGCTCTGCCGCCCGACCCCCTCCCCAAATGTCCTTAAGAAGAGAAGTTTCGCCCATTTCGGCTGCACCCCTTTTGCTCGAGAAACGGGCAAAACGAACCTGACAGGAGGCGGTAATATTAAATAGGTAAAGCGGGCAGGTTAAAAAAAAAAAAGAATTTAAGAAAAAGCCGGTTCAAGGGTCTTTCTCTCCTCACCAGGTTTGTGGAGGCGGGAAGGAATGTGGCAATTGTGGTATCCCGCCGACTTCCCGGGACGTTTCTTTTGCTCCGCTTCCCCTTTCCTGCCCTCAAAAGTGTGACTTAGCGGCATTCCCAGGCTCGGGACTTACGGCCAGTGCGGGGCGGGGTTGGGTGCCCGGGAGCTGGTCAATGATCGCTGCGCGGACTGCTGCAGAACAGTTAGTCCACGCACACGCGCTGCGCTCTAGCCAAGCGCCAGCCCGCAGGAGGCTCTTTTCATTGTGTTAGGCGGAGAGGCAGCAGCGTCGAACCTCGCTCAGCTCTACTACGCCCTGTAGCTGCCTGCCCTTTGGAAAGGCGACCGACGTCCCCCGCCCTAGAAACGGCAGCCACCGCGAACCTTTTTGGAAATAACGTATGCGCTGCACGACTTCTCCCACCTGCAGTGTGCATAAGCCAGGGAGACGGTGCTGGAAGGTACGGGAAGCTGGGTGCCTTTAGATGGACGGGTTACTTGATTTAATTCCCAGGCTACCTATTCAATAGATCCCCTTTCCCCTCGTGGAAAGTAGAGGGAGGGGGGTGAAGTCATGGAAAGGTAAGGATGTTGCAGTTGGGTACCATGCATTAAAGCGAACCTGCCTTTATTTGTGAAGTGCCATGCCATGCATCACTTAGGAGGAAGACAGTATTCCCCCCTGCCCACCTCACACATACATAGAAGAAATCCCTGCCTGCCTTCTGTTCGCTGCCTGAAAACCACACACACACACACACACACACACACAAATACCCTTGCTTTCTATAATTCTCCCTCTCTTATGTATCAGCTCAAAAGCACAAGGAAATGGAAAGAGTGTAGTCTCTCATCACATTTGCTCAATTAGCTATCCCGCACAAGGTGAAAGTTGCTCTTTTTAAAGAGTGCCTTTGAATCCCATGCTCCGGTGGCTTTTCCTGCTTTAACCTAGCAGTAGTTTCAGCCTAATAGAGAAGCAGTCTCAAGGGATCTGCAAATAAACTTGTTGGGTTTACATTAGGGTTTCATCTCTTAATCTCACCTAGTTGTCTCCCATCAGTTTATCTCAAATCCATATAATGCCCAAGCAGTCATATTACTCCACGTTCCATTTTATATGTAAAAAGGAAAGCAAATCTGACACTTGTAGGCAAAAAGGAGAAAACTTACCCTCTTAAAATAAGGATGTCAGAAAACTAGTAGATCCATGATTCGGTCTTTGCAACTTTCCTTTAGACAGTGAAAGCCCTTCTGAGTTCAAGCAGGGGAAAAAAAACTATTTAAAAATGTTTTTCCGTATAAAAAAAGGATGAAAAGGAATTTCTTCCCAATATGAGGACTCCCGTAAAATAAAATCCTCCTTTGGTAGTGAATTCTTTCAGACCCGTTATCTGTATTACCATTAATGCGCAGAGCAGAAGGCACTGCATACAAATAGATCCAAGCAAGAGCTTCTATTGGTAGCTGGGGTGGGCCCCTGGGTCCTACTGCTCCATCTCAAGCAAACTACAAAGCAGCAATTTTCAAGCGGCTTGGAGGAAAATGGGGTGGGAGGACTACCCTTGAAGAATTGATTCTTTACCCCTGCTGTGACAGTAGTGTCGCTGATGTTTGACTAAAGAAAACCCACATTCTTTAGACACCTTTCCTTCCCCAACTGCCACAGTGCGGAATTGGAAGAAAATGGTAGGACACCAAAAAAAGGAAGTTTGTGAGAAATGCTTCTATGTCTAGCGGAGAGTTTTTGAAATATAGTTGTTGGCAGGCTAACCCCAGATATTCTATATCTACTTGAAATTCTCCATCAATTTCAAATGTACTTCCTTTAAGCATGCTGCTGAAAAAAAACCCTAACAAATCAAAAACAGACATTGAAGCAATAATAGTTGGCTTGCACCATTGCAATTTTATGGTGGTGGTGTTGTTTTTTTAAAAAAGGAGCACCTGATTGGATTAAGTTGACTTCTGGCTCCTTGTTAGAGAAACAGCTTCTACCTGACAGCCAAACCTTAAAACCAGTTGTATATGTGTAAAGAGGTCAGAAAGTGCAAGTAGGCTTATCATCAGTATTGCTCACAATAGCATAGCTTTCATCAACTGTCAGAAATGAAGTAGAAAAGCTGCCAAGGCAGCATTTCTAAGAGCTGCTACTATACTGGTTTCAAGGGCAAGCCTTTGCATTTTGCAAAGGATCATGGAGAAGGTATGACATACAGTATTAACTGTGCCAATTATTCTATTCATTTTCCTCAGGACTAACAAATGCAGCTTTTCAATTTGGGAAAAAAATGTTTAATTCATTAGCTGTATGCCTTAAAGTACACATTTTAGGTGGCTTCTAAATAGCATTGAATCCATTTTTGTGAAAAAGTATGTCAGAAATATATCACATAAATCGAATAAATAAATAAATAAATAAAATAAATAAAAAACATGAAAGCCTAAATACTGTATATCTAAATATATTTAAAAACAATGTCTTAAATATATCTAATAGTAACTGTCCAATCAATTAGATAATCCCATTACAGTTGTTGTTCCTTTTTTTAAAAGGAAACAGAAATTAAATACTATCTCAGTTTAAATCAGATTTCACTTGCCCAAAATAAATTGCCTGCATCCCTTCAACATTTTAAGGTGGTCTGCTAAGAGTCTTCTGTCAGGAGGAAAGGTAATGTGCCTTCTTAGTCTCGTCTTATAGAACATGCTTTCTTCACAGGCCTCAAAAACTTCTCATATTTTGGGACACTTAAAAATTTCCAGTTTCCACTCCATTTTATTGGTTACAAGTGCTTATGTTTTTTAATATATATATTTTGTTTATTTTATGTTATATTGATATTACATTAAAAAAATAATTTCTGGTTATTTATTGAGGTCTGCCTAGTCAATGCAGAATACAGCTGTTCAAGCTGGTTTTAAGAGAAGGCTGAGGAGCACAAATCATTGCTAAGATGTTAGATAATTCAGAAAGCCGAAGAACATACAAAAAAGTCTATGTGATTCATTGATTATAGGAAGGACTTCAGTTACATTGATCATGTAAAATGTGCCTAGGAAAGAAAATCCCAGAATATTTCATTATCTTCTTGTAAATATACATAGGACAGGAAGCTACAGTCCAGACAGAACTGAAGAAAATAGCCCAACTCCAGTTGGAAAGGAATGAAACAAGACATTACAACATCACCTTATTTATTTAGTCTATATCTGGAAAGCATGTTGATTGGAAGATGATGAGTATAGTTTTAAAACTGATGAAAAAAAATCAATAACATATGCATACTGGTAATTCTTCTGATAGCTAAAAATGCAAAATATCTGCAAAGTCTAGTAATGCAAGTTAAGGAGCATAGTTTAAAAATGGGGACTATGATTAAATATAAAGACCAAACTAATGATAAAAATACAATAACTTAGAACTAACAAGGCAAATATCAAAATGGTGGATAGCTTCTTCATTTTAGGATTGATTATCAGCAGTCAAGGAGCCAGCAGTCAAGAAATACGCCACAGACTAGCACTTAAAAAAAGTATTCAGATATCCATAAAGATCATATTTCTGCAGGGAGTGGCTTTCATTAGGATACTCTATGGAAGTCAAAGTTCAGCTTTGAAGAAACCAAATAGAAAGAATGTTGACACTTTGATGTTGAAGAGAACTCCTGAGAACATGAACAATTGAGAAAACAAAGAAATATATAATTGAATAAGTCAATCCAGAGTTCTTACTTGAGTGATAAATGACTAGTCTAGAATTAACATAATTTGGACATATCATGTAAAGAACTAGAAGTCTTAACTTTACAATGCTCTGGAAAATAGAAGGAAACAGAACAGGCAGATGACCTGTAGCAAGGTGAATTAACTCAATTACAGCCTCAGTAGGTGCACTTTTGAAGACCCAAAGAACCAAGATAGGGCTAGATCATCATAAAAAGAATCCATCTATGTGACTGCTGGGAGTTTATGCTGATGTGATACTTAGAATTGCAATGAGCAGAATGGTTAAGAAACATAATAATTACAAAAGGTTTATACAAATGAATAATTCCAACTGTCCATGAAATATCAAGATTGGAATTGTGCAAGCATTGAAGGGTTGAAGCGATAGAAACCTCTAATATAGCAAAAAGCTATAAAGAAAAAACAGAGTATCCAGCAGCAAGATGGATGGACTCTGTTACTATAGCAATGGGTGCAGCACCTTAAAGATCAAATTAGGGACAGATTGTCATGGAGAAAAATATATCTACATATTGCTAAGAGTCACATAATCAAATGAAATACCAGTAAAAATCATATAAGACTTTTATTTGGCTATTAAAAATATGGCCTGGCATGATTTGATTGGTGTGAGACACTTTTCAAAAAAGTAAAGACTGTATGTAGGAAAAGAACTACGGTATTGACCAGATTCATTGTTCTCGAAATGAATGAGGTTCCAGTAAAACGTAAAAAAATAATTAAGTAGAAACGTAATATTCCTTCTTATTCTTGGGATGATGTTTAGCACTTTAAAAGCTAACGCTTCATTGTGACATTATTTGCATTTCTAATTCATAGTAAAGATTATATTATACTATTTTTTAAGTTCATGTTTATAAAATTGAAGATCCATAATTAGATGCAAGGATGATTAAATTCAAAGTAACATTTTTTTATATATGCATGTGTTACTAAACATAGTATAAATACGTATAGTGCATGCATCATATAACATGTAAATATTTGATACAATCAGAGTTTGGGGAGAGAATGGGTGTGAGAGTCTTTAACTTTGGAATGTGAGATACAGGTGAATATGTGAGTAGGGTGGCTACAGATAGTTCTTGTGGACATTGCTATAGTATAGGGCAAGGTATCAAACTTGATTTCATTGAGGGACACATCAGTGTTATGTTTGACTTCAGGGGGCCAGGGTGAGCATGGCCAGCATGATGTCACTCGTGTCAGGGGCACCTTTGGTGGCCCAAGCACTGTTCCAGCAAAAATGGGCTCCCAAGCTCCATTTTCAGCTGAGACAGCCTCCTGCCACCCTCTGACAGTAAAATAGAGCTCGGCTGAGCCTCCTGTGGCCCTCCCAAACTCCATTTTCACTGACAGAGGCATCATGGGTCGGTCTTTTGCTGTTTCCAGAGAGACCCCGAGGGCCAGATCTAAGCACCCTATAGGTTGGATCCAGGCCCCAGGCCTTGAGTTTGACAATCCTGTATATAGGGAATTTTATGTGATAGTCATAATGAGCTCTTCCTTATTGTATGTGAGAGTGTGGATGAACCTAGTAATAAATAACATTAAATGAATTCATGTTTCTTAAAATATACTACAATAGAATTTGACATTTGATTTTTTTTCTTTTCAAAGCATGATACAAAATGCATATACATATAGTCTACACATAATACATACAGTATGCGAATCGTATATATGAATCATGGGGATGTACATTTAAAAGACCATAACAAGTAAAGATAATGTGAGGCATTTACATACTTGCAAGATTGTGACATCTCCAAGTATGCGAATCATCTTTTGCATCATGATGTTCATGCATGTGTCAGTTTCCCCTTGCTCATTGCAAACATTAATGTGGGTGCATGCTTGCGTCTTCTAAAAAAGATGCCACTGTTTTACAATGTCTACTTATTAAGTAATGGAATGTATCACTGAAGCCTTACTTTAATAAATGGCAAAAAGATGCTGTATTCATGCACAATTCTTCTAGATCCCAAATATGTAAAGCAGCTTAGTGTAATCAATATATGCCTGTTATTTTATATTTATCTCAGAAAATCCAATAGATAAGCATGGCATGTAAAATTATAAGATTCCAGAAGACTAATAAATTAAAAGGAAAAAGTAAAGAGATTTTATATGTATGTTGCTTTCTTACGGACATCTGAGTTTTCCAGACCCAGTAGCCCCTAATATTTACCATTTAATTACATGTCATATATTAGTCTTTAAGATGTAGCTATTTCACTATATTTTCTGCATGTGATAACTTGATTGATAAAACAAATTTCTTATAGGGCTATATTTTCTTATCCAATATAGTGAGAGCACAGCAGCAAATTATTTCACATGGGGAGGGGGGGACTTCTTTTTCTCTGTGGCTGAATAACAATCTTACTGACAAGCTGAGAAACCAAAAATGTATGGAAGGAATATGGACTGGTAGCTTCAGCCTGTGGGGGATGGAGGCAGAAGGCTCAATATGAGATAAGGCATACAAGGAATATAAAATTATATATATATTGTTTTTGAAGGTGTCCACAAGCAAAGTTTCAGGAGTGAAAGGCAATGAAAGAAGAATAAGAAACAGGGACAGGGAGAGCAGTTTAATTCTTTATGTTTTTATCTTATGTTTAAAATTAAATGCTTTTTGAAAAAAAAAAGGTTCCTGGAATGACTGCATTTCTGAATACAGGGACAACATTTGTTCTTCCCTCCCTCCATTACAGGGATGTCTAATTAAGTGTCCTAAAGATTATTGTTAGCACTTGTGAGATAATTTCTGCTAGCTCCTATTTTGCTTGAATACACAGAAAGAGAATACAATGGGAAAAGAAAAACAGAAGCAGAAAAAATGTGTAGGGACATTAAAAGGCCCATTCTCCTTTATGGCCATATACCTACACTTAACCTAAAATAATAATTTTTAAAAATTGGACAACACCCTCTGGACATTGTTTCATATTCATTGGAAAAAATTCTTCTTTAGATTAATCTGTACGAAAGAAGGGACTGGGACTAGAGCTGTAATTATGGATTTGAAATCAGTACACGATAGTCTTGGCATAAGTATCCCTCGGTCCTAGTTAACTGGAAATCAAAAGCAATAATTAGATTTGCAAGAATGTTTAACAATGTGTTATGATCAATAATATATAAACTCCAAATAATATCACTGATGCTACACTGATCATTTTTTCTTCTAACAATATAATATTTTATTTATGATATTTCTAGACTTGAGGGGTCCTTAATGCTCTCTGAGCTTGTTTGTTTTCTTGAAGATATTTCATTACCCTAAACTAGATAACATCATCAGTGCATTAATAATGTTACTTAGTTGGGGTAATGAAATGTCTACATGAAAACATTTCACTCAGAGAGAGCACCAAGGACTCCTCCTTTCAACCCTGAGTTACAAATATTCTTTGTTTCTATATATTTTTGGGAAAGAATATATAAAATGATTTTATTCTTACAAGAATTTTGGACCACAGGAAAGTACAGATATACAGTGTATATGTAATTGCAAGGAGACTGCTTTTGAAGTTGTGCAAAATAGAATGTATACTTAAATACCAACTTTTATAATTTATATATAATTTTATGGAATAGTTGTTGCTCTCTGAGCTTGGTTGTTTGCTTGCAGATGTTTTATTACCCAGCTGGGAAATATCATCAGTGCACTAATAGGTAATGAAACATCTGCAAGCAAACAACCAAGCTAAGAGAGCATCAAGAATTCCACAGTTCAACCGTGAGCTACACATAGTCTATATAATTTTATGTCTAGTCACTGATAAGCAGTAAGGTTTTCATAATATGTAAAAATAAGAAATTTAAAGTAATGATATTAATTCTCATTGATAAAACTATGAATCTTCATAAAGAATAAATGTATTTGTGTAAAATTGAATAACATATATGTAAAACCTTGTCCAACTTTTCACATATGTTAGACATCATATATTTCCTACAAATTTCATGCATGGATACTTAATACTTTCTGGAAATTGCATACATTGTAATTACATGGTCTTGAAAGGTTTTTATAAACCAATCAAACCATTTTTTGGGCCTATGTTTGACAGAAATATGTATGAACATCCACCCACCCACCCCCAAAGTAAGCAGAAGTGTCTTTCTGCAAAAAGATAATATTAGAAGTTGTCGGGTAATCGCATATGAATTTCCAATTCACTTGTCTTTTAGTTGTTGATTTTTTAACTCAACAACTAAGGTGAGGAGACATGGACATTTCCCAAATTAATTATTTATGGAATGCTGTTCAGGAGCATATAGTTATCTGTTTTTGCTATATAAAGAAGCCTAGCATAGATAAACTCTCTCATTAAGTTATCTACGAAAATGAATAAAACTGAACAAAGATATTGGTAGTTAAACAGACAGTGCAGTTAACCATCTGAGTAAAGATGATGACTCTACTGAAATAAAACAAAGAGAAATAAATCATTGACTTATTTTATTAAGACAATTAAAGTGTAATTGCTCAATCAATTATCACTGCATGGATAATAGCTTGATGCAAGCAGAACAAATAAATCATTAATAATGGAGAAGAAAATCAAACCAAAACACAACCAAATTTCAAAGGAATTTCTAGTAGCTAGGAGGCAAGTGTTCTAGGAAATTTTGAGTTCCCATTAACTTTCTGTTGCTTTTTAATAGATTTGTGAAGCAATCTCTTTTGAACTAGTAAGTATATTCAGTTTTAAAATATTTTTTATTGCTTGAATCAGGAAGAAAAGTACAAAAAATCCTTAAAAAGGAGAAAAAGAAAATAGCATCAAAGTCTTACAGTGCTGAAAGTAAACAGCTCAGTTGTTAAATATTAACCAGATGAAGAACAATTCCCATTTATCAATAATGAACTAATAGAGAGTGAACACATTTCATCATTATAGATTTGAAAATTTGGGAGTGACATGATCTTTCTATATTGACAGAAATATGTTGTTTTTGTTATTCTCAGTATTCATTAGACCCATTATTGTTCATGTATTGATACATAGTTTAATACAGTTCAAAAACAAAATCACTTGCCTTAAACCATATTTCTTTTTCTCATTTTTTTAAATTTACTAATGTATGTATCCAATTGATAAGTATACCTAAGATGTTTAGAAAGCCAGCTTGGAGTAATGGACATAGTTTTTTGTTAGGGCCTCAGTGCAGTTTATTGTTTTTAATTGTTTTTAATCTATTAAGATTTTTTTTTAGTTCATCATCCCAAAGTTCTGTTGGGTAGATAAAAGATGGTGATACACTTTTGTGACATGAATAAATAATAGCCTTGCCCGTTGGTACCATTTATGTTCATTCCTGGACTGGAGGTCTGCTCACTCTCCTCCCATCTAGACTACTGCAATGAACTCTACATAGAGCTGTCTTTGAGAAGCATTTGGAATCATCAACAATTCAGACTGTGGCAGCACAAGTATCAATGGCTCTTATTATTCACTGCAAGTAACTATATGTGTGTTCTGCACTGTGGGTGCTTTAAAGCCCTTCATGATTTGGGACCATATTGATCATTCTGTGATAACTGTATATCATATAACAGACATATATTAGTACAAGGCAGAAGCATTGTGTTGAGGACCTTGGAAATGACCTTGAAGGATAGGCAGAAGAGCCATTACAGAGGCAACAGTCATACCAATAAACTAATTTGAGTTAACTTCTCAGATGAGTCTCTCCATAATTCTCACAAATATAGACTGAGGGAGGACAAAAGCACATAATTCTATCATGGAGCTATGACAATAAAAGTGATTCTGACCTATTTTCATTGGTTTTTTGTTCTGATATAGTTTACAGAACTGAAACATTATAATACCATGATAAAAGTGTGTAAGATGTAGAAATTGCATTGTGTTACATGATCTGACTTCTCTCCGCTCTTCAACAATTATGGGCAGAATCAGAGTTTGAATCAAGATATTTACTGTATATTTGATGCTAGTATCAGTTTTACTTGGACTTTATACTACATATTTAATTTAGAAGTCTGAGTGAATGGAGGGATAAATTCAAGACAAATTAGTTTTTTAAAAAAAAATCAATCATATCCAAGTTTTGTAGACTTCCTACACAAGTCACTGTAGTTTTCTTGGCAAGGTTTTTCAGAAGTCATTTGCTACTGCCTCCTTTCTAGGGCTGATAAAAAGTGACTGGCCCAAGGTTACCCACTTTGGCTTTAAATCAGAAGATAAAAACCTAAGGGAAGTGATAAGGAATTGGACCAAAAGCAAACTAGCATTTCTTTTCTCTCATCATAAAGCTAAAAGCTTATGGGAAGTCTACAATTAAAAGATTTATGTATCTATTATTCAGCCCAAAGTGATATTCGTAAGAAAATTAAAGTCATTATGATTAAGTTGCACTAAGCCATAGTATGCTTTATTTAATTTCAGCTAAGCTTATTTGAAACCAACTATTGTGATTTGTAAAACACAGTTAATAGATTAACATGTTTTGTGAACCCAGTAAATTGTAATTGTAATTAAGTTTGTAAGCTATGGTCTAAGATGATAAAGGAAAGGAGTATTTTTAATGATTCTGGGAAGCAAAACCAAGAATATGTTATAAATTTGAATGAAGGAGACCACTATGAAAGATTTGAGGCAATTGATCTCTATTGTTATTTATTTATAAGTTGTGTTAATTAATGGAAATAATTTTGTATTGTGTATACTTATTCCATGTTTTGAAAAATATAAAAGTATATACCAAGAATGAGTAATAGAATAAGGAGAAATAATATTAGTAGTCACGTGAATAAGAAAAAAAAGTTTTGTTGACATTTAGTATCACAAACTGTAGTGATTAGAAAATTATACTAAAATATTTTTTTAATCAAGTTTCATACACAATATATGAAAAGTGATAATTTTATTATAACTTACTGCACTGGCCTACCTTGTTTCCTGGAATTTCCAGCAATAGCCTACATCATCAAATATACATCCATTGTACAAAAACACTCCTGGCTCATTTCATAAATGAAATATTATCCAAAAATAAAGTATTTTCTAAAGTTTCAAAGTTTTAAATGAAAAGTGTCTCTGCCTAGGTAATAATTTTTATGACTTCATTTTCAATTTAGAAAATCTTCAGAATTTTGACACAGCTTAATTGAACAATAAATACATCTATTTTTTCATCATTATAGAAATCTGAATGAAATTATCTGACTCAAAATCTAGTTTTGCATTAAACATAAGTCTTATAACATCTTAAAGACAAAAAAATGTACCCCCCTCAATTCTGCAATCTCTTCTATATAAGCAAAATACCACTCACACATCATCACAAAATCTCCAGAACCGTAAAGCCTATAAACTTCACATTATGTTCCCACGTATGTTCCTCTTGGCTTATAGGTGCTCACTAAGAAAGGATTTATTTATTTTTTATATTCAAAAAGTTTTATTGGTTTTTACAATTTTTTCTGAGGAAAAGAGTATATAGGGTAATAGAAAATAT
>JAPKID020001232.1:0-11549 GCA_026931265.2 Tropidonophis doriae
ATAAGGTTCCTGCCTACGCAGGGGGTTGGACTAGAAGACCTACAAGGTCCCTTCCAACTCTGCTATTGTATTGTATGGTATTGTATTGTATTGTGACATTGATTATATTTATTAATAATATTGAAATTACTTATTTAAATAAATTTAGTTTTTGTCTTGGCTTTCCATGTTAGAGTGCAGCCCCTTGTCATCATTCAAAAGTGGTAGAAACATGTTACAGTGTTCTGTGTGTTTGTTAAATGCCAAACTCATGCTTGCCTGAACTATTGTGTATATTTTAAACATCCCTTTTTTGTCTAGGATGAATGAAATGAGTCTGAGCCCTGTGGGGATGGAACAGCTGGCAGCTTCTTCTGTGACCAATGCCCTGGCTGTTGCAGGGAATCACATAGCTTTGACCTCCTCACCCACCCATAGTGCTATATCAGCATCAGGTAACATATCAAGTTAGGATAAAGAGACATTTTGTTGATGTCTTTATTTCTGTGCTTTTCAAATTGGGAGATGGTGTGACATGTCTAAACCCAGCTTTAGGAAACTCGGTTTTGCTTTAATACTTTTTCCTCAGTGTTTTGCTATTGCCAGCAACCTGGCTCTTAGATGTAATTTTCAAGAACCGAGCAACTTTCCATTATTACAAAAAAGTCAGTGTCAACTTCCAATATAAATGTGACACACTAAAAATATTGTGAGCAAAAGTGATAGTATGTTTTAAGTCGTGTTTGAGTTGAAATCGAATTCTCTAATGACCTTTCCAGTCTTAATCTCTGTGCACCCAGTCTCCCCAAATGTTTGATCAGTTGTAGACTAATTATTTTGTTTTTTATTAGGATTACCAGTTGCAATTCCAAACTTGGGGCCCTCGTTACCGTCTGCTTTGTCTCTGATGCTTCCAATGGGCATTGGAGATCGAGGAGTGATGTGTGGTATACCAGAAAGAAATTATACCCTACCTCCACCACCTTACCCTCATTTAGAAAGCAGCTACTTTAGACACATTTTACCTGGTATGTAGCATGACACAATAGACTTTGTTTAAATCTTGAGATCAGTAATATAGGACAATGCTTAACACTTTACTATAAGTTGCAAAGCCTTAATTGAATAGATAACAGTATATACATTTTACTGGTACTGTAAATGGTGTTGAACATTCTCTTCCAGATTTATAATTATATTATATTTATTTGACAATTATTACAAGAATAGATATGATTTGGAATTGTTTAGGTGAATTTATGTATTTCTTTTCCTCATGCCTTAATAATTCTTTATTACACTGACTCTTTATTTGCAAATAATGAGAGGTGTAAATACTGAACCTTAGGCTTATTCAAGGCACTCGTGCAAATTTGACTTGTTAGTGAGTGTTTAGAGTTTATTGGTTTTTTATACTACCCTACTCCTGAACGACTCAGGGCGGTGTACACCCAAAATAAAAACAAATATATAAATATATATAAACAAATATATAAAAGTTATATATTTTAAAAAGCTTTTAAAAACATAATTAAAATTAAAATTAATTTTAATTTTAAAATTAGTATGAGATAATGTGTTTATTTTTGCCTTTCTTTCATTTTTCCTGTTCTTCAGGTCTTATATCTTACTTAGCTGACAGACCTCCACCTCAGTGTATTCACCCCAACAATATCAACGTTGATAGTAACTCAGCTTTATCTGTCTCCAATAATCCTTCAGACTTAGATCCCTACCAGCCCAATGGATCCGTGGGTCTTGAAGCAGGCATCGTCTCCATGGATTCTCGTTCAGTGAACGCACATAATACTCAAAGTTTGCATCCCAGTGATGGCCATGATGTAGCTCTGGATACAACAATTACCATAGAAAGTGTTTCAAGAGTTACCAGTCCAATCTCAAGCGACAGAATGGCAGAAGAGCTTAGGATGAGTGATGTAGGTGGGGATCATTCACAAATTGCAAATGGCAGCCGTAATCATGAGCCTCTAGCAGTGGATGGCGGTTTAGCCTCAGAAACTGTGAGGCATAATGGTGTCATCCCTATCCATGGTAGCAGTTTGGAACTTCCTGTTGTTATGGAGACTGACCACATTTCAGGCCGGGTCAATGGGATTCCTGACCGAACACTTGGGGACCCCATTCATACAGTAGCCATGAGCAGCAATTCTGTGAGTGTTGCGCTTTCTACCTCACATAATCTCACTTCCCTGGAATCTGTCTCATTACATGAAGTGGGTCTCAGCTTGGAGCCTGTGACAGTGTCCTCCATTAACCAGGAAGTAGCCATGGGACAAAATCATGTGGATGTCTCTTCAGACAATCTTGCTTTTGTGCCATCATCATTGCAGATGGAAGATTCCAATTCCAACAAGGAGAATATGGCTACATTGTTTACAATATGTGAGTATGTGTCACAATATGTCATAAACAGTATTTTTCAGCTAATTAAAAAATGAATGCTTGTAAATGTATGCACTTACGACAAAATCCAGTGGAGTTATAGAAAAAGTTTACAGAAGGTACAGAAAACTGGAGCTAAGCTTTTAACCAATCACGGAATTTACACAGTAATGTAAGCCATTATTTAACCCTGATTAAAGCATCCCAATTGGCATAATCCATTAATCTCAATTTTGCAAATATATTTTATTCCCATAATCAATATAGTCCATAAAAATATTTAACCAGTTTTGGTTGTCCACTCATGCCTATATTATGTCTGTAACCCTGTTCCCCATCAAAAGCTAACATTTGTACGTTTTCTTTATCACTTCAATTTTTATTTGACACTGGCATCAAACATTTTATAAGCGTAGGTCTAATAAATATTATTGGGGGGTGGGGGTTGTACCCTCATCTTGCCTGTATGTTATAGCAGCATGCCCGAATGTTTCCAGTTTGGTGGACCTGTGGAGATGTGGCGGCAGTGGGGGAAAAGGGGATGGTTTCACATGCATGCATGTTCTGCTTTCACAAATGCTCACCCACCATTTCTGCAGCCCAGTTCCAAATGAGCTGTGGCCATGCAAAGGGATGTGGACCAGGGGTTGGGGACCCCTGTGTTATAGTAACCGACAGAAACAATACTCTCATTCTGTACCCTTTTTTCTTATCCACAGGGTGCACACTCTGCGACAAGGCTTACCCATCAGATTGCCCAGATCATGGTCCAGTGACTTTTGTTTCTGACACTCCAATAGAGAGCAGGGCCAGACTTTCTCTCCCAAAACAGCTTAATATCCGTCATGCTGTCATAGGACCTGAAGTTGGTAAGTTGTTTATTGCTTATTGTATATTCTCATCTTGAAACACAATTTGATACAATAGCTGGATAATAAAAGCCACTATTGTACTGGGAAAAGAATGTAAATCTGGACAGAGCTTTATTATTAAGCATACAGTACAATGCAATATCTGTGTGGTAAAACACATCATTTTGTGAATGTATATGCAATTACTGTGCAATTGTTTACACATTCAAAACAAAACATATTGAATATTGCAGATGCAGATGTTTGGACTTTTTTTATTCAGTATTTTGTATAGCACTTTTGTTGTGGCCCACCAGCAGAGTTAGCGGCAGACTCGGACGATGAGGAAGTTAGGGATGAACCTGGGGCAGTCCTGGAGTCTGGAGAAAGCTCTGATGGATGCTCTATGTCAGAAGCAGAGATAGAGCCAGGACCCTCTGACATTACCCAGCTGCCTTCAGAGTCGGAGATAATTGGGAAAGAAGAGCAGCTGGGGCCTGTTACAGATGCGCATATGCGCAGAGATGTCAAGAGAGAACGAGTCAGGAACAGTCAGGATGCTGAATGGCCCCTCGCTGGCTGGGAAATAAATAGAAGGAAAAGGGGAGTGGTGGTTACAGGAGACAACAGTTTGCATTTCGGAAGATTTGCTTATCGTGGCTTGTGCCTTAGACACTGCTTGCCAGGAATTAATTTACAACTTTGTGACTGGAAGCTCTTGGCCTGGCAATTATCCAAGGAATGATAAGGTCTGTTATTGCAATTAACCCTTGGAAGGATTATTGCTTGGACTTGTGTGTGTGAATGCCATGAATTCACAGTAGCTAAATAAAGAGGGAGCTTATAACTTGAGGATTGTGGCTATTCCAGAACTCGTACTTTGTCTGTTATGTACTTTATGATCAGTTTGGAGGTAGGTTTTGAATTATTGCTTTAATGAAACATCCAATCTATTCATAGTTCTAACTCTTCACTGACTTTATTTAGTTTCTATATATGCTGAAGTGCAGTTGAATGCATTTTTCCTTCTGCCAACACAGTATTTCCTGACCCACTTACAGTTGTTCATATATGGAATTATTATTATAGCTTTTGCATAGATTTTACAAATAATTTTACAATAAAAAATAGGACTGAATTAACTTAGAATTCCATGTTTTGCACCTGCTACACCACTGTTTTCTTATTTAAAAGCAACTACACATAAGTCAGAAATAGGCATTCAGATTTCCTGAAATACACTGTACTTAATTTTGTACCATGTTGAAGTTGTGTTGACTTTTGTTCACTTGGGAATTCATTGACACATAATGCTTGAATGGGAATGTCTAACTTTTGCAGGTAACTTTATTCTTATGAAAACAGGTATTAGAGTCATAGCAGTTATGTTAAATATTTTCATAAATTTGAAAAGCCTAACAGTTTCTGAAGAAAGATATGCTTTGAAGAAGAAAGTTGAAAATCTAACACCAGGTTATTTTATCTCTCAATCTAATAGTAACATTTCATATGTGCAAATTAATGGTAATGGAGAATTATTGCTTTCTTTTAGGTGGACAATATTGTCAGTTATCAACTTGTCTTGGAACTCCTTCTGTAGGTATGACTATTTCCTTTACTTCGGTAATGATTCTTGGGTTAGCAGTGAATGGAAATAGGCTTAGATATTCATAGAAAATAATATAGTTGTACTTCAGTTTTTATATATTCTTACTATATATTATTGTATATATTATTTATATTCCATTACATTTTAAATGTATAATCTTTATTGTCATTGTACTTGTTTACAACGAAATTGTTTTGTTAGATTGGTTTTCAGAAATACCCTTTTCTTTCAGCTACTCTTATTTAGTTAGTTTTGGCATTATTTCCATTTTTAGATGAAACTTAAATATAATGTGATTTCATTAATGCTTAATCAAACATTGTTATTGTGGCACTATTCATAAGAAGCTTGAAACCTTTGTTTTAGTTGTATATTAATTTTAAGCACTGCCCATCTCTATTTTCATTTATTGGTTTTCTTAGAGCACAACATTCTGAAGATGGGAATGTTATAACATTTTTTTGTTTTTGCCAAAAGCAGCATGAAATCTTTAATAAGTGCAAGAAATCCCAATCTCACTTTCACAAGTCATTTAAGTCACCTCAGATGAATTGATATTAGAATAAAGTGGATCAATGCAATATCATTTATAGGTTTATTTACAAAAATATGATAGCTTCTGTGATTTCCATTTTGTTTTTGCTTAAGCAGTGAAACTTACACTATATTGCTTGTTATTATTGGATTTGATTAAGTGTAATCAGAGAATTACAATTTTTTCCCCTAATTATTCATAGGTGTGTGGACTCGGGAAACTATTCCTGTCCGTACCTGCTTTGGACCACTCATTGGTCAACAAAGTCACTCAGTAGAAGTAGCTGACTGGACAGACAAAGCCGCCAATCACATTTGGAAGGTCAGTTTATATAATACTTTTAAAAAATAATTCCCAAGGGAAAAAAACATTGTTTGCACTAGGCTCTTCTTCACAAAGAAAATTGGAACACTACATTTATTACAATATTACAATAAATGATACAAGTATTTTGTTAATAAATATGATTATGAATAAAATGATTATGGATTTACTTTCCTGTTCTTGTACAGAAAAATATTTTCCACATAGAGATGGAAAATAAATAGTGCTTGGGATAGGAATGTTATCTTAAGCATTGCAGTTCAAAATTAGATTTACCACTGTGGTCTTTGCTGCTGGTGTCCTCCTTCCATCACCTCATAACCAAGTACCAGGATTCAGAGGATGCCCTTTGGAAATTGAGGGCAGAAGAGAATATACCTTGTTACAAAATAAATTACCCCCTGGCACAGAAGTTTATCCAAATGTCTATATGTATTGCTCTGATTTTTTAAGTGATAGTGAGTGGAGACCATATGTTTTGTGCTTATGTGATTTGCCTGAAGGAAGTGATGACTAATCCAAACAACTTCATGTTAAGGTGCTCTCTTCACTTTGTAGGAAAATTTTTTAACCACCTGAGATGGCTCTTATTATCTTCTTTCAGGTGTATCACAATGATGTACTGGAATTCTACATCATCACAACGGATGAAAATGAATGTAACTGGATGATTTTTGTGCGGAAGGCCAGGTGAGAAAAGGATAAAACTACAACAACAAAAAGCAACATCAAAGATTTCTAAGTAATTACATAATAATCCTATTACATCTCACTAGATATTTTATAACATAATATGGTATTTTTTCTAAAAAAATAAATAAATATTTATTCCTCAATATTCTGGATTTGGAATGAGTCTACTGATGAACATGCTGGCCTTCCACTCAGAAGTTCAATCCGAGGTAACGACAGATGTTTCTGTCTTAGGGCGCAGAGAAAAAATATCTGCTGCAAACTCCATGTAGGCAATCAGGAAATACTCAGCTCCATCTAGTCGTTCCAACTTTAACCTGAATTAATTGCATTCAAGTCAGCATTGATTCCTAGTGACTGCCTGGACAAGTCCCTGCAGTTTTCTTGGCAAGATTTCCAGAAGTGATTTGCCACAAACTGCTTTTTAGGGCTGAGAGGAAATAACTGACCCAGCTGTCTTCAAGCTTAAGGTGGAAGTAGAATTCATGGTCTTCCTAGCCTGATGCCTTTAACCACTACACTAAACTACTGTATTTTTCAGAGTATAAGACACACCTTTTTCCCTCAGAGGCTGAAAATCTGGGTGCGTCTTATACACTGAATACAGTTTTTGCCTCTCAAAACTCCGCCCCTTCACAAAAATGGCCGTACAGAGCCTTTAGGAGGCTTCTAGAGGGCTCCTGGGGGCTGGGGAGGATAGAAATGAGTGAAAAACGGGCTGTTTTTTGCTCAATTTCTCCCCCCCACCAGCCCCTAGGAGCACTCTGCAAGCATCCTAAAGGCTATGCATACCCTTTCTTTTTTTTGATAAAAAAACATTTTTTACTCATTTTTGTGCCTTCCCCCTCCAGGAGCACTGTACAAGCCTCCTAAAGGCTATTCATGCCCCCCCCCTTTTTTTTTTAATAGGCCCATTTTCATGAAAAACGGGCAGTTTTGGGGAGGTCTGCAGAGTGTAAAAACTTTTTTTTCCTTATTTGCCCCTTCAAAATCTTATACCCCGGTGCATCCGAAAAATACAGTTGTTCTCTGGAATAGTTTTAAGAAAAATCATTTTATATTTCAACATAATCTACTATTGCAGGATTGGATTAACAGTCAGATGTTTGTGAGACTGATTCAGCATGTGTTTGCACTGCAATTTTGTTAGATCATTAGGTAGAGTGAATGTGTTATAATTAGAAAAACATATCTACCTGTATAGTCTTCAGGTATCTTAATATCTTCATGATAGTTTCTTGATTTAGCCACTTATCTGGAGTCATTTCAGTATAATTTTTTGCAGCTAAAATGCCTGGCTCATAGACCTGTAGAATTAGAAGACATCTTGGAGGTCTTTTAGTTCAATGCTCTGCCCAGGAGAAGAATTTTCATACCATCCCCGTCAAATGATTGTCCAAACTTTGCTTGAAATCCTCCTATGACGGAGCCTCCAAACTCCAGGAGGAAGTGTTTAAAACAACTGCCTGAGCCAGGACCTTCATTCTTCTTTTGAGTTGATGTCTGGGCAAAGCTTCAACCCATTATTTTTCCCCCTATTCTTGTGAGCCACAGGAATAAATCAACATTTTCTTCCTTGTGACAGCCCTTGAAGTATTGGATAACTTGAGATTTTTAAAGCATTTGAAAACAGTTTAAAGCTAAACTTGAATTTACAGATCTCTTTTTAAAAATGTGTCTAAGGTAATCTTTTAAATATTGCCATTCTTAACTGTACCTTGTTATATTTTGAAAAATGCTTTAGGTGCCCTTTGTAAAGAGATGGTAGATCATCTATACTGTGGGACAGAATGGAACAGGGATGTGCGGTTAATTGTGTGCTTTGGCTTGCACTCTAAAAAATATTAGGCACAAATGTAAAATAATTTATATAATAATTTAAATAATTCATTTTTCCACATTCATGTAAAATATTTTCTACTCCGTCATACTAAAATTACAATTGTCAGCAATGATGTTGGTATTTTGAAGCTACACGTGGCTCTTGGGCCTTAGATTAAGATTTTAAATTTAGAAACTGAAATATTTCATCCAAAGAGCAGAAGAACTGAGTAGATTCTTTTTATTTTTGTGAATATTTGATACTTCATGTGGAAGACATTTTGTTCATCTTTCGTTGAAATTATGAAAACAGGTAATGCAGCAATAATGCTATTTAGTATCTTCAGAGGAAGAAAGTATGGCCTACCAAAACTAAAGCATTGTTTATTTTAGTAATAGTCTCTGGAACAAGTTTTAATACTCACATATAATATATGTGCACACAATAAGACTAAATAACCACTAGAGTACTTTAGCAAGAACTAAAGAACAGAACATCAGACCTTTAGCAAAATAGAAAAAAGTAACAAAAAAAGAAGAAATGCATGTCTGGTAGCTGATCAAATACTAAAATCTTTAAGTTCATAATGGAGGTAAAATAAGAATGGTCTCTAGGAAGAATTTTTTTTTTAAACCTATCATTTCAGCCCCATTAAAGTTGCTAATTGCTTTCTTCTACCTGGACTGCAGTACAATAAAATAGTTTTAACAGTCAGTCCCTTCAATTGAAAATAAATTGTTTCCGATAAGTAGAAGATGAGTGAACCGTGTTGTTCATTTGTTAGTCCCTTTTGATTCTTTGCAGCGCGAAGGACCTAATGTCAGGATTCTCTTCTAGTAACTGCTTTGAATTCTTGCAACCTTGTGCTTGTGTAACCAGGGAGTGTCTAGCCACTTTGTCTTCTTTTGGCTTCTTTTTCAGTCTTCTCCAAAGACTCTTGCTACCACATTACATGTCCAGAATATTTTTGTTTCAGTGTTACTGCTCTCAGTCTGCAGTATGGATTTACTTCATCTAGTTGGTTCTTATCATTCCAGTGTTCTCATCAATGTTCTCCAGCACCACAATACAAATGCATCCGTTTAGTTTTCTTCAGTGATGTTGCTGCAAATAGTTTTAGCATTGGCTTCAGTGAGGAATATTAAATGATTTAGGGATATTTGTGATAAAAATCGTATAGATTATACATTTTATGATTTTCCTCTCTGTGAAATAGGAACCGGGAAGAACAGAATTTGGTAGCCTACCCTCATGATGGAAAGATTTACTTCTGTACCTCACGTGACATCCTTCCAGACCAGGAGCTCCTGTTTTACTATAGTCGTGACTATGCCCTGCAGCTTGGTAAGTGGTTAATTTATGCATTCTCCAAATGTTTTAGTCTGTAGCTCCCAGAAATTTCATCCAAGTGGGGAGCTTAAATCTGATATGAATAAAAGCTTTTGATTTATATATTCCTCTATCAGATCTGATTGGATTTAGTAGTAAGCTATTCCCTTTCTTCATATTTCAACAAAGTATAAGATTGAAGTTTATGCCTTCCAAATTTAAAATGCTTTTTGTTACCTTCTTTATTTGGGGGCTTCGTACTTTCTGCTGCATCATAAACAATTACCTCTCTTAAAGGTGTTCCTGAGCATCCTGATGTGCATACTTGTCACTGTGGAAAAGAATGTGCTTCCTATGCAGAGTTTAAGGTCCATCTGAGTAGTCATCTCCACAGCCACTTCCCCAGTCAGGGACACAGCAGTACCCCTGGATCAGGACACAGTAAGGAAAGGAAATGGAAATGCTCTATGTGCCCTCAAGCTTTTATATCACCTTCTAAGCTTCATGTTCACTTCATGGGGCATATAGGTATGAAGCCACACAAGTGTGATTTTTGTAGCAAGGCCTTCAGCGATCCCAGCAATCTGCGAACTCATCTTAAAATTCATACAGGTAAGTGAGGAACGACAACATTTAAAGTTCTTTTTCCAAACAAATATTTAGAACTGATTGCACTATTTTGTCACAGTGAAGACTGGTGTTGTTTGTTCTTTCTTAGAATAGAACATTATGTTACTTCATTATTTGCATATTTATTTACATACATGTGACATATAATATTTGAGGGACCCAATTGGATTTTGATTTTGGATGCGAGTTTCCAAATGTTTAACTGACTGTTTATCACTAGGAAACTATTTTACTTTCATCCTTTTGCTAGAGTTGAAGAAGCATGAAATTAAAAGAACCTAATAAAGAGCATAGAATCTTTAGCAATTTTAGAAAAGCATCTTTGGAAATCTTTGGAAAATTGGAGAGTTGTGTGTAGTTTGTTGTCTATAGCAGAACATAATATTCATTCATATTCCTTGCCATTAGTTACTTGTAGCACTAAAATCTATTGTCTAGCCCTACTGCAATATCAAACATGTTGATAGCTTGGAATTTCAATCTATATTTACCGTTCTGTGGATGGGATGGAATGAAATCATCTTATGTAAATCTTTGTCGCATTTTCAGGTCAAAAAAACTATCGCTGTGCACTCTGTGAAAAATCTTTTACTCAGAAGGCACACCTAGAGACACATATGGTTATCCACACCGGAGAAAAAAATCTAAAATGTGATTATTGCGATAAACTATTTATGCGGCGTCAAGATCTCAAGCAGCATGTGCTCACCCATACACAGTGAGTCATTCAGGAGACATTCCAAATTATTTCTGTGTTTAAGTTATTGCCTACAAACTAAAGAGGTCCGTATTTAAAAGACTCAGGATAGAAATAGGACAGTTCTCAGAAGAAACCCAGATTTATCAGAAGAAAAATGTATTATGGTGAATAGTGTCAAGATGAAGGCTGATAAATTGGTATTTAATTCTCTTATATAAAAAAAGCCACATATGAGGCATAACCCATGATGAGTGGTAGAGATCAATGTTAACTACATAAGATTATTGGAACAGAAAATAGGAATTCTTCCAGGATCAATCTGTAATGCTGACATTCTAAGTATGTGATGCTGAACAAAGAATAATCTCAAGTTATTTCTCACCGAGTGTTGATTGTGTGGATTATGGCAAAGCCTATGCATGCAAAAGTGTTTGCTAAATGGGAAATTTAAGATTAGAACAACTGTGTGAAATCTATGTCTCACAAGCCTTCAAATTCAAAAGAATCAAATATTTAAAAAATTGTTTTCATGTTCTCATGATTAAAATGCCATTTCTCTTCTCCATACCCATTCCTGTTTAGAGAGCGTCAAATCAAATGTCCACAATGTGAGAAGCTATTCTTAAGGACAAATCATCTAAAGAAACATTTAAACTCCCATGAAGGAAAAAGGG